>JBBBVU010000022.1:4123265-4130765 GCA_037177055.1 Atherinosoma microstoma | reverse complement strand
CATTCAAATGCAAATGAATAAAGTTGTGCATGTTAATAGATTTTACACAAGGATTACATGTACCACCCAAATTCCAACAAAGTTGGGATACTGTGTAAAATGTAAATGAAAACAGAATGCAATTATTTGCTAAACTCATAATTCCACAATCTGTTCCCAATAGAGCATAAACAACATATAAGATGTTGATACTGAGACATTTTACCATTTCATCGTAATATGAACTCATTTTGAATCCGATGGCAGCAACACGTCTCAAAAAAGTTGTAAAAGAGGCAACAAAATGCTTTGCAGTAATCAAAAACAACTGGACGAACATCTGACAACTAATTTGCTTAATTGGCAACAGATTAGTTGCATAACTGGGACTAAAAGGAGCATTTTATAGAAACAGAGTCTCTCAGATGTAAAGATGGACAGATATTCACCAATCTGTCACAAACTTTTGCAAAAAATTGTGGAACAGTTTCAGTAAACCATTCCTCAAAGTAAACTTGCAAAGACTTTAAGATCCCACGATCTACATTGTATAATATCATCAAAAGAATCAGAGAATCAGGAGGAATCTCTGTGTGCATGGGACAAGGCCAAAGGTCAAAACTGGAAGCTTGTGATATTCAGGCACTCAGGTTGCACTGCAGTAAAAACAGGCATCATTCTCTACTGGAAATCACTGGAAGGAAGACTTCCAGAAATCTGTCTGTGAACACAATCCAGTCATGTCACTATCTTCTCTGGGCCAAAGCTCATTTAAAATAGTCTGAGGCAAAGTGGAAAAACTGCTCTGTGACCAAATTTCAAATTATTTGTGGAAACCATGGATGCGGACGAAGGGAGGGACCATCCATCTCGTTATCAGGCGACCGTTCAAAAGCCTACTTCATGCTCTACTGGGATTAATACATGGGTATTATATGAGATCCACAAAACTATTACAATCTGTTTTTATTTACATATTACCCTGTGTCCCAATACTGACTTTCAGCAACAATCTAAAGCCATGTATCTTTTCGTCTCAAACAGCACCTTATCAAGTGAGACAGTAAATACAGCAACCACAATAATGGATGTTTACTTTTATTGGAGTATTACCCTGTTGAACTGTTCACGTTTATTTATGTGACAAGCCTGTTGCCTTGTTTTTAAAATATACGACCTCTGTAAGCTGAAGTTGTCAGCGTGACATATAAAACGTAAAGCAAACAGTAAAGCCTGAGCAACAAATGAATTGAAACATCAGCCGCCGCCAGAAAAACTTCCATCAGGTCCTGCAGCGCAGATCATCATTTGTGTTGGATCCTGTGTCTCCATAAACTTCACAGACAATAAGGACCAGCCGTAAGATTGCCAGAATGCAGGCGTATTGCTAAAAGGGTGATATCACCAATGTGTTTAATCCAAACCACAGATGTTATTGTTGTAGCTGGGAGGTTTTTGGAGTCAGTGGAAACCCTTAACTTATACCTGTGGGAGTTTTACACAAAAACGCGCACAATTCCGAACCTGTTACAAACAAGAGTCCATCTGTCTTGGCTTGTGTGCTCGGTATTGATATACTGCTCCTGCAATGCCCGGTCCAAATCAGTCCAAAGGGACCAACCAATTATGCAGTCAGTGCTGAAAGTTTAAGCTGTGTTCTCCATTAGTGTAAACCCACCAGGAGCCGAAGAAACCACTCAAACTATTGCTGAAAGGACCAGAGAATGCTGGGGATGAGGAGGCTGATGGGTGACTGAGGTTTTACCATTAAAGGTATGTTTGACGTGGCTGTTCAAGCTTCCTGGCTTCTTTAACATAGAGGTCACACATAAGGTCCAAATGTTGGACAACACAGATTTATTTTCTGATTTGGGAGAGATCGGAGATGTGTGTGAACTTCCCTTTCAGTATGAGCAAAGATGAAGCTGGAACAACAAACACAGACATGATACGATCATCGTTTTTTTGGCATCCATTGTTGCTCAAAGTGGACTTGATGTTGCGGTCGGGTTTCCACCAGCAGCACCAGCTTGGAACTTTCCACACAGATGGGTCTCCCCCACCCCAGTCATACTGCTGCCATTGTCCTCCTCGGAAAACAAAGCCTAGCTGGGCGGCTCTGACACATTAGCAACATGCTGAGGTTGTCCTTGCTGCGGTGGCAGGGTGGCCCTCTGCCCTTCAATTGTGCTCCACACTGACAGCTGCCAGGAAATGGAAACAGCGAGTGGCTGAGCAAAATGGCTCAAACCCCCTGGACATACACTCTATATGTCTGCTGGTGATGTCAGGATGGAAAAGGCCCTGATTTCTTTGTCAGATTTCACCCATAAAAACAGTCAGAAGATTTAGATTTATTGCCTTTTCTTTATTGTTCCTTGCCCTCTTGTTTTTCTCTTAAAGGTAAGCGGTAACGGTTATGAGGCCTCTGTGGCTGTCTGCGATGCTCAAACAACATTGCACTGGGGATTATGTGACTTCCGTGCATGAAGATGCATTTCACAACTCTATGGAGACACTTGTAGTATACTCCAAGGTCCTTAGACCTAAGTTGTCTCAGATCGGTGAACCACCTTAAAAAAATAATAGTTAAAAAGAATTACTTGCAAGAAGAGAAACAGCTTATGAGACATGGATGCTGTGAAAGTTAAGGACAAATTCATAATTTAAAAAAAAAATCTATGGGCAACTCTAAAGCCCATAGAAATGGACTGAATAATATGACCACCATGGTGCATGGGACAGGAAGTATCGCTAGCAGCCTTAATCCCATTCACAGACCCTCATCAGCAGGCCTGACAGAGGATTCAAAGGGAAAGAAAAAGAGAAAAGAGGGTATTCAAATTGTCAATTAACAATCTAATTAACAAGTAATTACAGTGAATTGGCAAGCCGTTCATTAACTTCAGTGAAATGAACCATGTTTTGATGACTGGATGGTGTTTTATCACACAGAAATGCAATCTCTCTCTGGGATTAATAAAGTATTTTGCATTCATTCATTCAAAATGGGACAAAGCTTGTTATTGAGAGCAACCAAAATGAGCTGAGGGCATATGATGAAGAAGAAACCCCAGAGAGAGCTGCAGAGACCTTCATTTCTGCTTCTGTCAAAGTCTTAAAGAATGCCACCACCACTCATTTTCAGCAGGCTCTATTATTTTAATCAAGTCAGATTTTATGCATGAGATCTCCACAACTACTCTCTGATCTGGAAAACTATAAGCAATCACAGCCTTTTGTTTAGCCGAAGCCCACTTGGCCTTCCACTCCTTCTTCTTTAACCTCCTGTAAAACCAGAGCTGAGCGGCAGATGCTGTTTTGTTTGCTCCTAAGCACCCGACTAAACAGGGAACAATCTAACACCATGTTTTCTCAGCTGACTAAATGTATTTCCAAGCTATGTTTGCTTTGCCTCTCACAAAGATGGGGAAGCGATTCTATCATTAACAAGAGCGGAGCAAATTTTAACTTATAATTCTGCAAATTATCCTGAAGATTGACAGATCACACTGAATAAACAAGAAATACTATCACAATCAACTTTTGGCTTCCTTTTTTTAGGCTAATGGGTTCAGTGCAAAACAACATGTTTCTCAGCCTGCATGTCACTCATTTGACTCCACTAGGTTGTGTGTTGCATTTTGCACTCTTCTCCTCTTCCACTCTTTCACTTTCCAGCCTTCATTCACAGTCAGGCAACTACAAAACAAAGAATGAAGCACCTTTAGAGGTGGAAGGAGGGCTTAAAGAGCTGCTTGATATCAGCCCACCATGTGACCAGCATGCACATACACATGCAAAAGTATACGTGTGCGCACATATGCAAATACACACAATGCATGGCACCCTATGTTTTTGATGCTGGCACCTCCACTGGCTTCCCCAGCCCCCATTCCTTCTACTCAGTCATTCACTTTGGCCAAAACTGCCTCTCCATTTCTGTCTTTTCTTTCCATGTGCATGGTTCAAAAGCTGTATTTCTAGCATACTACACTGAAGCACAAAGGCTTTGCTAATGCATCGTGGAGAAGCCCCACTAGAGAGGCCTCGATCCCATCCTGGATAGGCCAGGACAGGAGAGTGCACACAGACGGAGTTAGCCCTCTCTTTTTTTCTCATTACCATTTCCATACAGGATTAAGCCACTTGGCTTTTGGATGGTGTGTGCTATATTTTTCACCCACCAACCCCCCCTTTCTGCATTCTCATGGGTCCAAGTTAAATGATCGGTAAGACAACAGGCTCATAAACTGGCTCCTTTAAATGCCTATTCACCCACAGTGCCTGATCCAGAGGAGGCCAGAGTGGATAGAGAGAGGAGAGTCCTTCAACTGCCTCACTCTAGCACCCAGTTGTCTTTAACAAACACCAAAACCTCGATTGTTTGCTGCTCAAACCAAACTTAATAGATTAATGTCAACGTGTCAGGTGATTTTGACTAGACTTTGAATCATAAATTCTATTACATAAGAAAATATGGAAAAAATATCCTCTTCAGTGGTTGACTGCATCCCCCCCCCCTTTCACCCTCCCTTGCTTCTCTTCTGAATACATTCATATTTGAAAGTGTTGGCTTAGAACAAAAAAATAAAGAAAAACTCATGGACTAAACAAAGTCCAGAGTGACTTCAGGGTCTGGGATCTTCAAATAAACCCTGCCTGGGTGTCATGGGGACCAGGAAGTGGAATTAACTGCTATATTAGCTGACCTTCATCTTGTTGTTTGTCTCAACCTGCCTGGCTGGTCCAGAGCTGGCCCGTAACCACGGTCTCCAGGCCCCACAATGCCGGCATTTCCCTCGGCGAAAAAACACGGGCCTCGGGGGTTTGCTCAGCAAACAAGACGAGCCCTGCCAAACACTCCTCGCTCCCACATTTAACAATCGCTTTCTATATCGCCGTTTTCCCCTCTAGTCTTTTGCCCATCCATAGAGCTCTGAGACGCCACCAGACAGTTCTGGGTCGAGTGTGTGACAGAAATGTATAGGAAGCAGAGTGTTGACCTGCGTTTGGATAACTTGCTTTTCAAACTGGCCGTGAGGTAAAAGTTCGTCTCTCGTAAAAGAGTCCTCGTCTACAGCGTGATGTATTTAACTCACCTCTCACATCTGGAAAATTTTGCTCAAAATCTTTATTATGGGAAATTTCTAGAACTTGAGCAACCACATATTTTGATAATCCCAAGTTCATCCAAAACATTTAAAAATTTTGGGAAATACAGTCAAGAGCGACAGTTGGATACTAGTCGAACACATGTCATTAACGCTAACATTAAATGGTGGGTCAATTCTGAGTCTCACAGTTCCCACCTGGGGGTTGTATCTGACACTAAGAGTGAAAGCTCAACTCTGAGCAATGAGCAAGGTGGACCAGAGGCTCCAAAACCTCTGAATCTTGCCAGTTTTCCCTCTCTGGTCTTGCCCTGCGACTCAGAACATATGGCACTAATCAGTTTTAAAACGCTGAGAAAGAGGAAGAAAGCTGAATTTCTTTGTGGACAATTGTTAAAGTTGGCCAAACCAATCAGTTTCTTTAATAGAAATCTATGTTTATGTAAAATCTGCCTTGTTTACCCTGGAGGAGAGAAGTGACACAGGATCTCTGTGTCAGTCTAAAATGAGCAAGAACAGTAACTTCTTGTCTTTGCTGCTTTTCTGATAAGTGCTCTGAACTGTTCCTTTTATATATATATACACATATATATGCATGTTCTCCCCATGTACCCAGAGAGAACCATGCATGGGTTCTCTCTGGGTACTCCTTCCCAACGTCCAAAGACATGCATGTTAGGTTAATTGGCCTCTTTAAATTCTCTCTATGAGTGAGCGTGAGTGGTTGTTTGTCTCTCTGTGGGGGTCCTACCTCTCGCCTGCTATTTGCTGGGATAGGCTCTGGCTTCCCTGCGACCCTGAAGTGGAATAAGTGGTATTGAGAATGAAAAAAATTAATAAATGAACATGAAAGCATGGATGCATCCAGTGTTGTATCAAAGGCAGAGCCGGTTTTGCCACCAAGCAGACTAAGCGGCCGCTTAGGGCCCCGCACCACTATGGGGCCCCCTAAGGAAGAAGGTTGTCTCAATAAGTGGTTTAAAAGAAGAAGGCCGAAGAACAAGAAAAACAAGGTAATTTCTTTTGCAACAATACTGTAAAGTCAGGCATTAGTCCCGTGTCAGTAATGACGAAGATGAATAGACTAGAAAACGTGATTTGATTTCGCAGCAGGTGCTAACAAGTTTAGCCATTGGTTGGGTTCTCTTAGCCAGCAAAGTATGTACCTCAAGCTAGCGGTAGGGTTGCCAACCATCCCGTAAAATACGGAATTGTTCCTTATTTGACAATTAAGCGTCACGTCCCAACGTTTTATTGGTTCAATACGGGATGCAATTTGTTCCATATTTTCATAAATGTCTATTGGACATGTCTGTCACACAAACATCAACACTAAATCTAACAATAATGAACTAAATAAAACAGGAAATACTGAGGCCAGCAACTTCGTTGTGGCGGCATCTAGGCAGGAATTTCCTCTTGTGTGTTAAATAGGAATGCATGCTATTGAGGCTTTGTGTACCCTAATTAACAGCACTTTATATGCAATAATGTTGCACAATAAACCATGTGTTCATTGGTAACAAAGCATTTCAAGTTTTAAGTATAACTAAAGTACAGTATTTGTAGGCCAGATGTTTAAATATGCCTACTGTCTCGGTTGACTCTTTGTAAAAATACAATCTGTTCATAAGGATGGGCTTTGCCTCAGTTATCTTCAACCCCCATAGCAACCGTTGTGTTTCGGAAGTAGAGGCGCATGCGCGGTGAAATCTCCGGTCGTTAGCTCATGAGCAGTATCTTTTCGGAGCTGTTCTGTATCGTTAAAATTGAAACAAATATCACAACTGTCTCTCCTGACATTAAACGTGTGGTTCCCGTTTTTAAGGCTGGGCACAGAGTAGACCACCGGGTTGTCTCCGAGGGGAGGGGGAGAGAAGTGGGGCAAGAGAGGGAGATGGCCAAGGCTCCGTCCAGCATGGACTAAAACACTGACCGTTCAGAAACTATTCGGATTGAGTTAAAATCATTGACTCTATAACATTAAGGTTAAAATGAATTTTTAAAAAGACAAAGTAGTTTTCAAAACTCCACATTGCTGTTTTCTGACCCAAAATGCGGTCGTGACTGGTTCTGAATGAGGGCTTTATACCAGGGAGTTGCACTCCGGTCTTCCTGGAACTGCGTACCGTCACTGAATCTCTTAGCGGTACACAGTACCGGCTCACTTTCACCCCTTACTTTCATCCTGTTGGAAGTAGGCTACTTCCAACAGGATAAGGCTCCTTGTCACAAAGCTCAAATCATCTCCAACTGGTTTATTGAATATAGCAATAAGTTCACTGTACTCCAATGGCCTCCACAGTCATCAGATCAATCCAGTAGAACAGCTTTGGGATGTGGTGGAACGGGAGATTCTCATCATGGATGTGCATCAACTGTGTGATGCTATCATGTCAATATGGAG
>JBBBVU010000022.1:4101183-4112421 GCA_037177055.1 Atherinosoma microstoma | reverse complement strand
TGGTTATCAGAAATGGTGACATCTGGCACCATTTCTGGTGAGTCTGGACCACTGACTGTATATTATAAAGGTCTGGACTCATCTGACATAATGTGTGACCCTCACATAGCCAGGATCACAGCGGTCACCGTTTTTGATCAGTAACCCCGGACTGCAGCTCACAGGTTGGGGCGGAGTTGGACATTGGCCGGGGTCGGACGTCCGATGGGTGTCTAGTGACTGTAGAAAATATGGATGAACCTTAAGGCCATGTGACCCGTAGGTTTCTGAAGAGCTGAAAAGAGGATCGTTGGGAGGTTCCAACCTTCGCCATCTTGGCAGCGCCACAAGTCTCATGACTCCCGTAAAATACAAAAATGGGCAACAAGGTAGGGATGAGAGGGGGGCTGTGACCATGGGGAGGGATGATTGACATCCATCAAACTGTAACTACGAGCTAACAAAGCTAATCCGGAGCTAACAGGAGCTAACAGGAGCTAACAGGATCTAACGAGCTAACGGAGGTAGGCGGGCTAAAGCTAAGGTGCGCTGTTAGCCGCCTAAAAACCGTGGTTGTGCTACCCTCTACCTCCTTTCTGCTGGATATCTGGTACCTGTCAATCAAAAGGACATGCCCCTAATTGTGAAGATTTTCCAGATTAAATAACATCTAAACAAATGAGTTATAAAAAAAAATCACTCCCCCCACAGTTGTCATGAAGGTAAGCTTGACCTATTAAACCTTAAAAAAATAAGCCCAAAAAGCGGCCCAAGATGACAGGGGGAAAAACTCATTATCTGTAATGAGTAGGGCCAGTCCTGAGGAGTCAGCTCAATGGTAAAAGCAAGATCCAGGACATTAACAGCTACACCCTGCCACTGGTCAGATAATCTGCTAGGACAGAGGGGTCAAACTCCTGTCCTCGAGGCCCGGTATCCTGAAGGTTTTTGTTGCTTCCCTGCTTCAACACACCTGACAAGAAGCTGTTGGATCCATTTGATTTTAACCAGGTGTGTTGGAGACGGCAGGAAAACCCTGCAGGATACCAGCCCTTGAGGACCAGAGTTTGACACCCCTGTCTAGGATAACAAGCTGGCCAAATAAGGAAAATCAGATTACAGAAATAAGAACACGAAAGCTGCTCACCATGTTATAGACGGTTCTACCCCAAATCCAGCATCCAGAGGCTATACACCAGGGCTATTCCACTCCGGCCCTTGAGACCCAGTGTCCTGCAGGTTTTAGGTGTCCCAACACACCTGATTCAAGTTAAATGGATCCAACACCTTGCTGTTAAGTTCTGCATAGTGGCCCATTAATTTGAGGCCGATATGTCGAAGCAGCGAAACACACTTGAATAGCCCTTCTAACCACTACATGCAAATATGGAGGACTTATGAGCATCAGTCACTATCCAAGATTCAGTATCCAAACTCCACAAATTCATCAGAAAGATGAGCCCTAAGGGATGAAGTGCTCAGGGAATGTCTCAGGGAATGGATACTGGAGAAGAAGAACCCTTACATGGGATTTACCACAAACAGATAAACAGGTCAGATAAATAGCCAGTATAGTGTACAGGAACATCTGTGTATATAAACTGGAGACCCCTGGGTCAAAATGGTAACCACCCCCAATATGGTGGACAACAACTGAGGTAAGATCTTTCCAGATCCAGACTAAATGATAATGGCCAACCAACCGGACATTGTGATCATCGATAAACAGAGAACGGAGAAACTTTGAACATCTCAGTCCAGGAGAGCACCATCCTAGGAACAGCTAAGATACTGTGCAGGACCCTCAAGCTCAAGAGGACTCGAGTTTGAAAGAAAGGCAGCTTGTACTATATCTGTAATACAGTTCTATATTTTTTATGAAGACCATATTTTATAAGGAAACAACAGGAGGCCTTTTATCACTGCAGATTTTTAACATTGGTTTGGTGAATAAGACCTGAAACAAAGGATAGACTGAACATCATTTCAGAAAGGAAAGGAGACATTCAAAACTTTGCTCAACTATTTTGATTTATAGAGAAAAATATGAGTACAGTCGGGGGCAAGGGGCAGAAACCTGTGAATATATTTCACTTTTGTGGCTTTTTCTTTCCTTTTTGGATCTGAATTACCAGACTTGACTGGCTTGTCCACATTTATACAGCCTTCATAAAACAATACTGTAAGAATACTCAGGCTGACGTATCTAATGCACTAGTCCTTCATAGTATTTTATTTTGCATAACTTTTCCCATGATATTTTCCATCAAGGTCAAAGAAAATGATTTGGAAAGAAATGTAAGAGGTCATTTTTTTCTAACCTGTTACGTGTGTTCATGTATGTTCACCCGTTAGGCTAATAAAAATATCAGTATTAATAATTCCTATGAATGATTTGCAAGACTATTAGTGAGGTTGAAGTCATTTAATAGCTGAGCGTTGAGTTTGATTTGACTTTTTTTTTCTTGTCTTTCTTCCCACATTTTAAGCTTGTAAGCTCTGAACTGGACAGCAAACAAGGGAAAATGCATCTCATGGCAGAAGCAACAAGAGATCCAGGTCTCTTGAAGACATATAATGGAGGTGAAACAAACAGAAACTGTGGACCTGGAGATGACATCACCGGCCCAGGGTCTGCTGCCAGACGTTCATTGTAGGGAAGATCTTGGCAGGGGGAACATGTACACTGCGATCCTCTTTTATTGCTGTTTACTTCTTTGCCAAGCTTTGTCGAAAGCACATAGTTTCACAAGATGAATGTGAAAAAAGAAAATCCTCCAGCCTTCCCTCCAGGTTTCAGCTCCACATATCTGTTTGTTTCTAGCTGTCCTGAAACCAGAGCTTTTTTCCTCCCCCCTTTACAGGATTTATACAGGTTAGGTTTTTAGCCCTGGTTATTTCATTATGCAGCCAAAGAAGTGCAGCAGCATCACAACAGAGAGCTCGAGCGGTCTGACCCACGACTGAACAGCACTCAACTACCCCACACTTTTTCTAAATATGTACACAAGTGCACAAGAGAGAACCTGTGAGCCCAGAGGAGACCGAGCTGGCGATCTCTACTGGATCATAAATCCTCCATCCGACAGGCAGGCCGAGCCGAAACGTTTAGAAACCATGGGTCGGGTGATTTATGGATCAACGTAACCTCTGGAGTTTAAAAATAACAAGAACAAATCTTTCCTGGGATGGATTCTGCACCTCTGCACTGAACTGATACCGTTAAACCACTTTGAAAATATTTCATCCTCTCACCAGGAAAGCGTGCGTTAAAAAAATGTCAAGAGTTATGAGATAGAAAGGGCTATATATTATCAAAGCAGCCAGCCTTTATGTTTTAATGAAATGCTAAAATGGTGCTGGAGGTATTCTAGATTCTAGCTGCTGGAAACAGATGGACTTTAATGAGAAGTCTTATTACTGGAATATTCTGTTAACAGCTTCTGTCACCACTCAAGCCAGAACCATTTCCTTCTAACTTCTTCATATAAGCTGTTTAGATAGAAAATTACTCTTTCCGTACAAGAACTTCCTCCAACGACCTGATCCAAGTCCCACAGGCTTCATAGCTACACAACCCGCACCTGCAGGACGGAGGGAAATGCCAGTAATTCACACTGTGGTAGATCCCAGCTCTGGTCTTTCTGGTTGAAGGCCTTGCTGCACATCAAGGGTCTTACTCTGGTGATAGAAGCCGACACCTCCTCACCGAGCCTCACGTTTAATGGAGTGCAAAGTTCCTTTCAATATTTCTACAGGTGTCAGGGACAAAGAAGCTGAGGGGTCATCTTTTAGTGGAAAACCTCGTAAAATCTTATTTTCCAGAAGGACAGATATGAGAAATAGATCAAAGACTTTTAACTCTGAAAATAGTGTGAAAGCAGATTAGAAGCTAATTCCAGTCATTTATTTTCTTTTCCTTTTCAAGGTTTGGTCATGAAGACCCAGACAGTCTCTCTCCAGCTTTAGGAGGAAATTATTTGCCTAAACTCATAAAACATATACAAATTTGTTTAGTTTAGGCCTGAAATGATTTCCCACAGATAGTTTTCACAAGAGAAACTCATTCAGAACTTAATCAGAGGAAAGAAGAAGAAATGTCTATAATTTGTGACTATTTCAAACCAAGAAAGTGAAAGTACTGTAAAACTGAATGAGCTTACCCCAGTAGTAGTCACTTTGTTTGTTAGTTGTGATGGGTGCTAGTAAAGAACATGTTAGCTAAAAAAAATCGGGCTAGTTCACACAGAGACTTATTCAATTTTTGTCCTGCTATTATTTTAAAAGAAAAAAAAGCGGCTTATGCAACAAACGGCATAAACTCTGTTTAAATGTCGCCAGAACTGCTTCACTAGCACCAGCACGCTGATGTTTTCATCTCTGTCTTCCCATCGCAGCAGCTGCATTGTTGTTATGTTTAACGTCAGTCTGTTAACGTGAACTGATATTCCCCGTGAACCAAAAACACAGACATTGCTAAAAGCAATTTTATCAGACAATGATGCTCTTGTGAAATCAGTAACTGCTGGTAAAGATCTAGTTTTATCTGTTATTTCAGTGTCTATTTCTGATTCACAGCTGATAACACAAAATAGGAGAGAAAGAAACAGGTCCTAACGTGCTGGCAACAGCTTGAAATACAACACCAATTTTTTTTAAAGTTAGGATGCTGTGGAAAATGTAAATAAAAACAGAAAGCAGTCATTAACTAATCTTATAAACCCGTATTTTATTCCCAATAGAACATAAACAGCATATCAGATGTTGAAGTTGAGACATTTTACCATTTTACAGAAAATATTTTCATTTTAAATCTGATGGCAGCAACACATCTAAAAAAAAAGTTGAAACAGCGGCAACAAAAGGCTGCAAAAGTAATTTGTACAAATCAAAAACAACTGGAGGAGCATTTGACAACTAATTAAGTTAATTGGCAACAGGTTAGGAACATGACTGGGTATAAAAGGAGCATTTTCGAATGTAAAGATGGACAGAGGTTCACGAATCAGCAACAAACTGCATCTAAAAATTGTGGAATAGTTTCAGTAAAATGTTTCTCAATGTAGAATTGTAACTAAGTTTACATTGAAAAACATCTAAAGTGTAAAATATCAGAAGATTTAAGAATTAGGAGGAATCTCTGTGTGTATGGGATAAGGCCAAAGGTCAAAACTGGAAGCTTGTGATCATGGGGCCTTCAGGCTGCATTGTTGTAAAAACAGAAATGATTCTTTACTGGAAACCACTGCATGGGCTCATGGGACACTTCCAGAAATCACTGTCTGTGAATACAGTTCACCCTGAAATCCACAAATGTAGGTTAAAGCTCTATCATGCAAAAAAGAATTAGCAAAGATTAATCAATTTTATGTTGTGAGAGAAAGTGGTTTTTGAACACCATGCAAAATTATGTAAAAATGTTTATTTAGACTGTTTTAATATGGCAATAAAATACTCTTATTGATTCTGTGCTTTTGATCTGCAGCTAAATAATTAAATTTGATGTATTTTATAAAGAAAAAAGTAATGAATGGTTCCTTTCAAAAGAACTGGCTTTCCTCTCATTTGAAAAATTATTACCGCTCTTCGATAAAACAGAAGTATTTCTTATCCAATTAATCAATGGAGTAATCAATAGAATACTCTGTTAGCTAAATAATCATTTTGTATAGCCCTATTTTAAGTGATGACACACATTTATCTTCATTCTCCTCCCAGAATCATGTGTCCTTTGATTCCAAAGACCACAAAGTCCACTAAACAATGACTGAAGGCAGACAGATCACCGTTTTTATGCTAGCACTCAATTCTGTGGCTCACACAAGAAGCTTTCACCGTGGTAGGTGTTGTTGTGTTTAAAGTCACTGAGGAACAATCTATCTGCGTTTCCCCAACCACATACAGCTGTCATCATCCCCATTCACGAGGCCAAGATGAGCAGGAAAACACTAATCATGTCATCACTGCTCTGGATTGGAGCGAGAGCTCTATTTAGCGAGATAGCAGCTTGTAATTACTCTGTCCTCCGGGCCTGTGGTGTTGTGGTGAGCCCGGCCATCGCCAAGAACGGCAGTGGAGGAGCTGATGAACTTGGACTTGCATCTTACATTCTTTTGCAATGTTTTTGCTGCACCGAACTGCTGCTGCGCCATAAACGATCATCACTAGGCGAAGCTGTTAATGACAAGTTTATACTCCCAAATCCCTCAAAGACCTCTGCACACTCACAGCATAAAAGCACAAACGGAAACATGGTGCCACACAACTTTGCTCGTATGATCCGTACACACAAACGCTGTCAGCGTTATGTGTGTGCACAATCCTCACATGCTGCAGCACTTAAATCTGAAAAGACTTTGAAGTTGTCTCAGCCATAACGCCAAGCTGACCCCCCGTTATTGTTTTATAAAAATATGTCAACACGAGTCAACAACCATGCAAGTATGTGATCAAAACAGAAAGGATAATGATGACGCTAATATGGCATCATGTTTATCTTGTTCCCCATCACAGTTTTGTGCTCAGGGATGCTCAAACTTGCCAACTGGCACTAAACACTTCATTGCAAAATAAATCTGAAAGCAATGATTGCAGGCTTTTACTGCCATTTATCATCTGGGAAACATGAATGTGGTGATATATTTCAGTGAAAAATACAAATGTCACCTTTATGGTATGTGGGAACTTCTGTAGCCTACATCAGGGAAACATGAAAGTCTGTATGTAAATAAAAAGTTTTCCAGCTGATGGTTGATGAGACATTTCAGTCTGGAGGAAAGTGATGAAGGGATTGACGTCTATCCAGCCAATAAAAAGGGATTTTCTCCATTTGTTCCATCTTTGCCTCTCTCCTTTCCCTCAGTGAGTTATACTAAACCTTGCCTAGCAAGACCGGAGCTAAAACTGAGCTTCTCACATAAGCAAGATGAAATGTAAAATATGGTTTGTTTTTGTCAACATTGAAGCATGTAAACCTTTTTCGAGTCCAGGACTGGCTCAGTAAATCATTTCTTTTATTGAATATTTTAAAACTGTGTGTAATTTTACAAAAATATGTCTATCCGAGAGTTGAGGAGCTTGAAATCACTGGATTTTATAACACTACGTCTTTTTTTTAAGTGATGCAAAAACACTGGAAAACAAGTAAATTTCTTCTACCAAACTTTGAATAAACAAAGTGTGGACATGGGCCTTTAGGATTCCTACTGACAGATCCATGCTCGTAGGTGCTGCTAATAAGGCATCAATCAGGCACTTGATTGGCAGCACCTGGTGCACTAGAACCGTGGTTCCCAACCTATTTTCTCTGAGGACCCCATTCATGCAACTACCAAAAAGCTGTGGACCCCCCCACCCCATCCTATGTTGAAACTTGGTTTTATGCTTTCATCAGCTGCTTCTCACCATAAATGATGCATCATGCTGACTCCCTTCCTTTGATAAAACCAAAGTTAAGGTCATTATCAACATATACCCTTGCTTAAGAATAGATAAATAAATAATGATGATAATAATAATAATATTAATAAGGATTGTGCGCTGCACTGGCATTTCTCAGACATTTCGATTCATGAAATGGGTCAAAGTTAGTGTTCTAGGGCTTCTAAAACACTGTTTCCATGTGAATGAAACACTTGTTGTGCCAAAAAGTGATCGTCAGCCAGAAACTGATTAAGTGGCCGCAGGAGCCTTTAAAACTGGCTCATGTAATTGTCAATAAAACAAAAAATGCACTTTAGATGGCTGCAATACACTCGAGAATCAAATTAATCAGATTACTGGCCAACAAGTACCATACCTTCCATCAACTCTTATGGTCTCTTAAGGTGGAATTAGTCCAAAAAAGGTAGTTTTTAACCCAGGGAAAGCTGTCATTTTGACTAGCTACTAATTCACTTTAAAAGGCCACGAGAGCGGATTTAAAATACTCGTTGGACAGTAATTTGTACAGTGTGACTTTGAGTTAAATCAGGCCATTTAAAGTAGAATTTATTACCAAGAAATCTACTGTCATCAATGAATATCAGTGGAAATTATACTTAAATAAATTCACACATATATCATTAATTAGACTTTATATTGTAAATGCAAAGAAGCATAAAAACATAACCAGAACAGTGAAGGAGCAACATGCCTGAATATCATTTCTGTTTGCTGCACATCTCTTCGTATCCACTTGTTATTAATCTGTTAAAGCAAAAATGTGAAGCAAAACATATGTTTTCTGTTAAAATTGACATAATGTCGCCTGTATTTTTGTGTCATGTCGGTTTTTTTGCTGAGGGGAACAGCAGCAGACCCCAGACACCGAGAGAAACTGAGCGACCCGCCGCCGCTTAATCAATTTTTGGCAGCCGACCACTTTTTGGCACAACACACCCAGATGATTAAAAAAAATAAATCTTAAATAAATATACCTCAACTTGTCTCTGTATGGACATGGCCTTAATTTAAAACGCACTGGTTCTGAATGCGCAAAGCCTCGGGGACCCCTTGTGCTTTTTGGGGGTCCTTAGAGGTCCAGGGACCCCAGGTTGGGAACCACTGTACAAGCAGCTCAAAACAGGGGTAATCAGCAGAATAAGCTGAATTGGAAGAGAGAATTATGACAACAAATAAATGATCAATTAAACACATTTCTTTACTTTTTCTACTGTTTCACGGGAGAAAACTGAATCACTTTAATAAAGACATAAAAGTGTTCAAAAACTACTCTCTCTCATTCTCTCTTTGCACAATAGAAAAACATATTGATCTTTGCTGATTCTCTAATATAATATTCTTGTTTTACATCTAAGGTTTTCTCCTTCAAATTATAATCATCAAACTGAGGACCGACAGTGATACCGATACTGAGGTCTTTACTAGAAAGGACTATAAGGAGATGAATCAAATTTGGACAAATTGTGCTGTCAGTAAAAGTAAAGCAGTTATAGCTAAATACTTGCTTTAGGGGAGTCATCAGCATATAATTCTTATCTCAAATAATGACTGAAGAAATATCGAACCTGTCATCATTTTTCATTCATATCAATAGAATCAATTATCGTTGTATTTGTTTCAACCATACAGTAAATTGTAAATCCAAAACATACTTGGACAAAAAAAATGGTTTGGATGTTACATGATTCAATATTTTCATGCAATGTGAAAAACATGAGGTGTTTGAATTTCATGAATGTATGAACAAAACCAAAAAAAAGAAGTCTAAACCCATCTTTTGGAATATAGTAAAAAGGAAATCAATTGTTTGGACATAAAAATCATGAAAATGGATAATGGAGATTTGTTTGCTGCCATCCATCAGAAACAACAAGATATACCACAGATCAGAATACAATTTTGAGGGCAGACAGACAAATATCTCTGAGAAAATATTCTGTTTGGCCAATTCCAACAAAATGTGATATCAAAGAGGATTTTGACAAAACAGCAATAGACGTAATGGAGCGTTTCATTAAAATGAAGATAGGATAAAAGTCAGTAAAATCATTCAAAAGAGCAAAGTCTTTAAATAGGGAACAGCGCCTTCTGACTAAAAAGAAGCAATACAGCATTTCAAGGTTGCATTTTGTGATGCATTACAGCAAATATCACAGATAAGGAAGGTCATCAAATGCAAATGGAGGTTTCTTCAGAGCAATTTATCTCTTGAATTGCTGCTCTGAGTGCACAGACTTTGAAAGACAATGTGACCTCTCCTCAATAAAAAAACATGTAAATGTGGGAGTTGTTATCATTTGAAAATGTGGTGAAAACCAATCATATTCAAAGAATATCAGGTTAGACATGTTGTCAGTTGTAAAACCAACATATGTTGTTTATGATGTGGAGTTCACATGTGGATGTGTCAATGTAGCACATATTGAGAGAAAACTCAAAGGTAGGGTTGCTGAACACATAAAATGCCATCTAAAAAGAAAAAAAGCCGATTATGCAATGTCACTACATAACATGGCAATGGGACATGATGATCCCAGTCATTTGTGGTGCCGGAAGAGTATCCGAGGAAGTGGTTGCAAACTTTTTGCATTTTACAGCTGAAAGCAACAAGTTTTATATTTGAATCTTATCGATAAATTATGGGAGATTATGAGTACACATCCCTCTTCTCTTCCCTCCTCTTATGTTAACTTGGGTGTTGTAATTTCCTTGTTTATAGACCAGTTAATTTCTACATGCGTTGAAGGCTGGTTTATTAATCAGTTTGTTCGTAGAATAAGACACAGGAGTGTGAACCACAGCAAACACGACCCTGATGAGGCCCTGGTGGGTCACAACTCGCCATTTTTTTCATTGTGACAAATAATAGAGCTCGGATGTATCCAAGTTCATACCAAAAACTGTTTTTTACTTTTGCATCAACTGCTGCACCACTACACATACATGCAGCAGAGCTCCTGAGTTATTGGAGATGTTGAGCAGTGAAAATGGAAGGAGATGGTGAAGCTTTAGTAGATGATGAAGCTGAACATGATGAGACAGAAAAAAGCAACTAAAAAATAACTATTTACTGTAAATGCTGATGAACGAAAGCTGCAAATATGCAATGAAGTACAAAGAATGTATGAAACTAAGATACACTCTGGGGGATAACCTGACTTCAGTGTGTACAATGAGGTGAGTCAGGATTAGTACACAGATGTGGAAATGTACATGAATGTACATTTGAAATAACTTCTGGATCTTTAAAAGTTACTCTCATTATTATAATGTGAAATGTGAAATGCTGTATTTCTCACTTCCAGATAGCTGTGATTAAATGTTTTGTGATTTTGTAGATTTATTATTTGTTAGTTTCAATGCACCTGTAAATGAATGAATATGTCAAATAAATCAAATATGTAAATAAAATGAAAAAATAAAACAAGTGAAAAATGTTAAAATATAAATTAGAAATCTAATGTATATCATAAAATATAAAGTACATCTAATATATATCAAGTTTAAAAAAATCTATTTTTAAAAATATATATCAAATTAATCCATTTTAAAAATAGATTTGAGATAAAAGTATTATATTTATCTAATAAATTGAAATATTATGAAAATATAGATCATATTTTAAATATTTATAAAAGATAATTATAGCTATTTATTCTATTTATTGTGTTTTGCGCTCCTCTTGTATATATTGTGTTTATTGAGTTTTTTCCCTCTGTTTACATTTTTCTCATAAATCTTTTTCTATCTATCTATCTATCTATCTATCTATCTATCTATCTATCTATCTATCTATCTATCTATCTATCTATCTAT
>JBBBVU010000022.1:4085526-4097141 GCA_037177055.1 Atherinosoma microstoma | reverse complement strand
TAGATAGATAGATAGATAGATAGATAGATAGATAGATAGATAGATAGATAGATAGATAGATAGATAGATAGATCATCTCTCCCACATGGGGGAGTTATTGCAGAGGGTTAAGGTGAAAGGAAAGAATAATTTCCTGAACCTTTCTTTATGATAGCTGCAGCAGTCTGTTGGAGAAAGAGCTACGCTGTCCATCGAGTATGTTATCTCTTTATGTTCCTGCTCTACTATTTGGTAGAGAAAATGTTATAATGATTATCATTAATCTTAGTAAAGAATTGATGAAATAAACCTGCCTGAACCATCTATTGGTTTGGGTATTTAAGACATAAAGAAAGCGTTCGTTAGCCCGTTGCTGTTTCAGATTTTGACCATTTCACTGTCATTACTTTATTATTAATCTTAATCTCAACTATTTGCTAAAAAAACATTTACTCCTATTTTTCTTGTTCAAAAGAAAAGAGAAAATGCAAAGAAACATTTCTCTCTTGCTTATTTCTTAGTGTGAAAGTTAAAGGGTTAAGTAATGGATGGGAAGAGTTGTCCATGATAATCTACACTTGTAAAGTTAATTACATACAGATCATCATAAGTAAAGCACAAAATATTTTAAAAGCATCACTTGCATGTTTGGTTTGTACTTAAATTGTGCCTGAAGGTTCCTGCTCTGATTCCTCAATGCTGCTGTCCACCACTGCCGTGACTCTTTCAGCACTAGTGCTGCTGACACTGCTCCCTTCTCCACCTTTTCATTAGTTATGTTCATATAACAACAAATGTTCTTAATCTCAATGGGATTTTACCTGGTTAAATAAAGGTTAAATGAAATAATTTAATACATGGATTTCAATATTCATATCCTGCATTATCTTGTGTCTATGTAGTTCACCATATTCTAAAGTTTGCAATATCCTTTGTTACAACTTAAAACTTGTTTTATTAAGTTAGTTTTACCCCATCAGCTAACCTCCTCATTAAGCTAGTCGTGCTGGATGGTTGTGCATCTGTTGTCACCACTAATGTTTATAGTCTTACCTGCTCCCTTCCTGACAAACATGACAGTTATTTTCAAGCACTTTGCTGCATCGGCCAGTGCTGTTTTTCTTTTTAAGTCACTCCCTCTCTGCTCCACCTTTCCTTTTGGCCCGTTGATCTGGCTCCATTTTGCCTCTAGAGCTAAAGGTGCGGGAGGAATGGGGTGGGGGCTGTTACATACAGCCTCACAAATAGAGAGGAGGGTGTGTGTTTGTGCCCAACTTTGCTGCTTCTGTGTGAAATTCAGCAGGGCAGATGCTCAGATGGGCTGCACAACAGATTGTTTATTTAACAATCAAGTGCTACCCAACCTGACCATAGGCAATTGCTGAGTGGGCCAGTTCGGAAGCCAGTCCACCGGGAAATGTCCCAGTGCTTGATGGCTAGTCCACCACTGATCACATCAGCCCTGGCCAGCGCCACCCTGGCCACCCTCTAGCTCCGCCCCTGCTATTACAGGCAAGTAAGAGTCGCGACTTTATTGTGAGTAAACGTTCCGAAAGCTGCTCAAGTTTAGCAAACTTACCTGGACTGGGTCTACTTGGTTTATTCCTGACACATAAGCCATGCCAGTACAAGAAAAGGACAACCGAGCTTGCCGGCTACCAGGTATAACGACACATTTTACATGTCGACATCTTGTCGGCAAACTGACTTACTGAAGTTCTAAGCATCAGAAAGGGGGAAGAAAGGGGATTTATGTGGCTTTGAACGTGACATGGTTGTTGGTTGCTTCAAGGTTGCATGTGTTGTGCATTCAGAGATGGTTTTGCATACTTTGTTTGTAGCCAGCAGTTATCTGAGTTACTGTTATCATTTCTAACCAGTCTGCCCATTCTCCTCTGACAACAAGGCATTTTCTTCCAGACAACTGCTGCTCACATGATGTTTTCTCTATAAACCCCAGAGATAGTTGCAGGTGAAAATCCCAGTAGATCAGTAGTCTGTGAAATAATCAGACCATGGCACGTTCAAAGTCACTTTAATCCCCCTTTCTTCCTCATTCTAATGCTCAGTTTAAACTTCAGTAAGTCATCTTGACCATGTCTACATGACTAGGCAAAGTAAGTTTATTTGTTTAGCACATTTCATGTACAAGACAATTCAAAGTGCTTTACATAAAAGATTATAATAGCCTATTCTAAATGCATTGAATTGCTTAGCTAGGTTTGCTAACAAGGAATTGAACAAGTGTACCTAATAAACTGGCCAGTGAGTTTCTACTGAATGTACAGATATCCTTGTATTTCAGAGCAACACAGCTAGTTGAAATAAGAAAAGTCATCTTTTACATGTGCGAAGCTGATTAAGTTAAGTGATGTGCAAAGGGAGGAGCTGAAGTTGTTATTCTGTGGTCTTTAGATTGGTGTGTTGATGTGCAGTTTTATGTGGCATTTTTGCTGTTCTGTTGTAATTTATAAGCACTTGTAAGTCCTGCAGCCAAACAGAAAGAAATGATTAATCTGCTAGTTTTTAAAAGAAAATTCAAACACTTAAAATTGCATCAATGTGTTTTGGGGTAAAATATGAGCTTGTTACTCATAAGAAAAAAATCCTCTAACATTGGATCCACTCTTGTACTTCTGAGGCCATAATAAAGCTGTTCAGGTGATGTCATAGTGCTAGACTGGAGCTATATAAAGAAGTGGTTTGCATCTTTTTGTTTGCAGGTGTGCGCTAAGAGTGCCAGGTGGTGTAGATATGCCAGCTCAGCAAGTCTCTTTCACATGTTTCCCAGATGACGCTGCAAACAACATGGGCTGGCATTTGGATCAGACTCTCATGAACTGTGACAGTTCAGCTGCTGTGAGCCGGGGCTTGTTGTCAATGTGATCGGCTGTTAAATATTAATTTATCGTTTTATCTCTTTCTGATTTAAAATTGAAATAATCGCATGCATGATTTGAAGTCTAACAGTAGAGGGAGCCATAACCCAATGAATTTGAAGTTGCAGCATGTGCAGGATTGATTGTTTGGTTTTCTTTTCTTTAAAAAAAAAGAAGTATCCCTTTTCCAAGATTATTGAAACAGTTTTGCAGTGGAGATGTTACATCCTGCATGTAACAGCTCCTGCCCTCCCTCCTCCATCAAAACTAATTGCCAGGCACAACAAGCACCTGCCCTTTCCCGAGCAAGAAAGGTGTGAAATGTATCAGTTTACGGCTAAAATGGGACAACGGGTGCTGATTTATTTTTATTTTTTTTCATTGCAACACACTTTAGATTTGTTACCACCTTCTGAAGTGCAAGCGAATGATGAGGATGGAGAAGCGAGGGAAGCCTGCAGTAGATTTTAATAGAATACTAAGTGTTATGCACACATTCATAGCCGAGGCCTGTGTACAGGGAATGAAATGCCTTTCCACTGTAGTGATAAATTTGAGCTGGTTCGGTTCCTTGCATGCATTTCTGGTTTTCTCTCTGTAACTGGTAACAGATCAGATACAGTAAAATCAGGACTGGTGGTGGATGAAATAGGGCATGAATAGAAATAGCTCTGTAGCCTGGCTCCACAGTCTCTGGAGGGAGTGCTGTGTCAGTTGCCTCGTGTGTGCTGTTAAGCCGATGGCTGTCTATTCTCCGTCCAGGTGTGCGTGTGTGTGTGTGTGTGATGCAGGAGAACTTGCCCGGGCCTCACAAGCTCCTGGAAACCATGAGAAAGCATAAGGCCTCTGCCAAAGGCATTAAGATTAAAGGCACTGACAAGGAATGTGTTATTGCCAGCTCAGATGGGGCCTGCATAATCTGGGACCCGGTGGAAGCCAGGACTCGCCCACTCAACACCCTACGCTTTCTGCTGCGAATAATTCACGTCACAGAAGAGTTTTTAGCTAAGATGAAGGTGATCGTCTGGTTAAAGCTTGGAAAACTTTTTGTGGAACGCCGTATTTAGTCAGCGCTATAAAAACACATTAAGCAGCATTGATTTCGTCCCGGGGCGTGCTGTTTCATCACTCTGTCTGTGTAGGCATTTTGTGAGGACTCAGGTGGTCCTGAATAATAGTCATCAGCACTGGCCTTTTTCTTTTTTTTTTTAACCTCTCTTGTGAAAAAGTATGATTATTGTAAAAAGCTTCAGAGCTGTAAATCCAATATAACCTCAAAACATTTTATTGTGCTCAGAAGCCACAAAACTTGTGTTCTCGCGCGCATGTGTGGATGGATTTTACTACACACAGCCAGTGTTACAGCGTTTGTGCATTGTTCTTTTAGTTAAGGGATTGTTTGTTCCCCAAGCAGACATTGTATATGACTCAGGCGACCAGATGGTCTCTGTTGCCTACTTCAGCTTTAAGGATGACATCTTCTTTTTTTTTGCAGTGAAGTGCATCATAGAGGCAGATTATCTCTCCTTTATAGCCATAACACTATTTCATTATTATCCCATAATACAGCCACAAGGATGTAATTATGCTGTCTGTATATACAGCTTGCTGCATCTTTTCTTTTTTTGCTGTTTACTACGACATCTAACATAAAAAGGCTGTACAATGAGTGCATCGAGAGGGGAGAATCACTCTACTGTATATTTTCAAGATGCTGCTACCGCAACTTTTTTTTTCTTCCCCCGCCAGAGGAGATTCTTTTTTTCTTTTCAAGATAAAACGACTAAATGAATACCTGACTCTGGAAAAGATAATGTCAAATTGCACTAAAAATAGCTTTAAATAACTAAAACAGAAAAAAAACTAAACTAAACTGCCAAACAGGGGTGATTATTGCTTTGCCACAAATTTCTCCACAGCAGATGGCGGCAGCTCAGAAGAGCCCCTGGGTCACTTTTACAGAGAGTAAAACAAAGTCACATGTTGGTGTGATCTCGTCTCTTGGAGTAAAATGATAAAACAACAAAAAAAAAAAACATTCTGGTCCAGGGCTTTTGGCAGTTTTGACACATCTTCTTTGTTCTCTCGATGTCAGCTCCAGCTAAGGTTGTTATTTTGGCTCTAAAGTTACAAAGACTGTGTATTTAGGTAATACAAAGAGGTTGATTTTGAAGCCCAATAGGGATTATAGATGTCACATTGGCTTACAGCAGGTTAGTATGGCTTACAGCCATTGGCTCAGAGGGAGACGTTTAATGGAAGTTTAGGTTTACTTGATTATAGTTTGCTGCATCGGTTCGCAGGAGCACGAGGCACGTTTGGCACTTTGTGCGTAAGAGAGAAGATTATTATTTGCCTCCTATTCTTTGAGTCAGACACTGCTGGAAAAGGAGGACTTCGGCTTTGCTTGGTTGTACACTAGAGGCCTCTGAAAATTAAGTTTGGGTGCACTCATGGCTCTGTAACTCTCAGCTAAAAGGATTTCATGACTTTGTTCTCTCGTGGATCTACCCTCCTGGTTGGTTTGTTGCATCCCACAAACAACAACAGCAGTTCCTCCGTATTCTCATCAGCACTAAAGGATGGGAAACATAGTTAGGAGGCAAAGACTTGGCTCTGTCTCAGTCTTCAGGTCGCGAGGAAGAGGAGGAGAAGAGCCGGTCATATTGCTTTTGCTCACTGCTGCAATAAATCTGCAGTTTTTAATGTTATTATATGTGACAACCCCGTGTGATTAAACATATCTACGTAGCGAGCGCAGAGATAAGCTCTCTTATAATTCATGGCCCAGTAATGAGAGTAATAATCCAGAATGCTGTAACCTGTGATAAATGTCTTCTAAGGCTTAGCTAATGAATTTCCACTGAAGGCTGCTGCTGTCACTCACTCACACACACACACATTCACACACGAGATATTTCTTTTTTAGCCTTTTTCAAATGAGAATTGGTAGAAATCTTCACATTAGACTGCAAATGTCATTAACTGCCATTTCTTTAGGGAAAGCGAGTAAAAGAGAGTTCTTATTGTCTTTGCCTTGAGAGAAGAAATGTGAGTGAGAGCGTGACAGCAGCTATTGTCATTCAAGAGGCTCATTTATTACCTTTTTAGAAAATATAACCGATGTCTCGGCTTCCTGAAAGCGCGTGACTGACAGGAGTTCAGCGTGAGAGCGTAGGTGCAGGTGCAGCTTTTAACCAGAGTTGCTGTGTGTGGTGCTCAGGTATGAAATGACTTCATGGCCATGGATGCTCTGGCTGGATGGGTACATGGTTGTCCCTGTGGTGGGCTGACATGATCCATAGGTGCTGGTTGTCCAGGTCTTGAGGCCCCTCAGTCTGCCTCTGATCCTTCGAGGAGGCTCGGTTACGCTTGCACAATCGCTCTCATCATTAAAAACAACTTATTCATTATATTTAGCATTCACACACACATTCCCTAACAAGCCCTAGCATGCTTTTCCACTTTGGTTGTTGTTCATGTTTTTCTCAGTTTGTGTTCTTCTAGGTGCTCCTGATGATTCTCTGCTTTGTTTTCTTACAGAGCTCGTAAGATGTTTCTATTACGTTTCTAAGCAGGTGTAGCAGCTGCTTGTTTCCATTGCACAGTTGTTGCTGTTTATTTCTGTCTTTTGTATCTTTGTCTGCTTTTTTTCTTATCTTCACTCCCCTTTTTCTCTCTTCTCCTCAATCCCCCCTTCACTTGTTCCCTTTGTCAGCTCCAGCATTAACATGTAACTCAGCATTCTTCAAACTCAAGTATCAAAGGCAGTCTTATATCTAAAGGGCTTTGTTTCCTTGATGTCCATAAAGCTCCCTTTGGCAAAGCAAATTTGGTTGACACAAACGTGGTAGACTATAATTCTGTTTGTCATGATGCTGGATAGGACAAGGTATAATAAAAAAAAAAGGAGAAAAAAAAAGTTGAATATGAGTTATGTGATAGTTTGTTGTTGTTTTTTGTTCTGATGGCTTCTTGTGTTCTGATATTGACATCGGCTACTTGGGTTTTTCACCTCTCTTATGAGAAAAGAAAATCTTTCACTTCTAAGATATTTGAGGCTTTACATACAACCCATTTCAAATTCCTTGCAGCGTTTCATTGGGATTCAAACATGGGCTTCTTCTGACTTTGCTGCTCCAGAACCTCACATTTCTTCTTTTTGAGCCATTTCTTGGTGGATTTTGCTGTTGCGCTCAGGATCATTATCCTGTTGAAAGTCCACTTTTAGGCTCAACTGTTGTTTTCAACACAAATCTCTGAGGCTTTTGAAGCAACTTTACCAGACTTCTCCGGAAAAGAATTATTTGGTCTGCACCAAACATGTAGCAACCAAACAAATCTGTCTTGACCATGTCTCTTTCTGTTTCATAAGGTTTGATATCAACAGCTGCAAGACTTGCCTGCAGATGCTGTGATGCAATGTTGGAACTTTTGGAGACTTCCCCCCCCACATGTCATGACTGTATTGTCTCTATCACGGGGCCGTTCATCTGCACAGTAAATCTTTTAAGCACATTATGCAGATGATCCCGCTGTAGTTATACTTGTGTGAATGAAAACCCTTCATTTCTGCACCAATAACACTTTTATTTGACAAAAATTGTCTTTCACGATCCCTGAAAAAAGTCTAATCAAATCTCCACCATGAATCCCATCTCTAATCTCCTCCGGAAAGTGGGAGGGTGTGTGTGTGTGTGTGTGTAGAGGGGGGCGGACACACAATCGCGGGCATTTTCCAGGCGAAGTTAGAGCCGCAACTGGATGGTGCCGTGGTTGCTGTTGTGCTGGCCATGACAGCGCTGGGGGAGTTATAATGAACGCCTTCTGTAAGTGCTGGGATGGACGAGGAAGGTTTTTTTAATGGCAGAGCCGCGCAGATTAACAGCCTGCCGTTGCGTCTCCTGGCTCCGCCATGGTGGCACCTTTGCGCGCATTCCCGTCTTCCATCTGGGACAAGGGACACCGACAAAGAAGTGAGACGCCAGCATCGACATTTGCACAATTACTATTGTCAGAATAGCCCGACGAGGGGGTAGAGAGAGGTACTACTGTCATGGAGAGACAAAGCAGAGTCAAAGAGGAAATGCCGACGTCGAAGGAGGAGAAGCGCAAAGAGAAGAAGGCGAAATCTGGGAAGCTTTTCCGAAAGAAATCGCTGAAGTCCGTGGGGAGCTTTATGAACAGAATAATCAAAACTTTGGGCACTTTCGCCCACTTTGGAGACACTGACGCGCAGGACGCGGAGGACGACGACGGGGGGTTTAGAAATGGCGCACCTTGCACCCTCAGCGCCAGCTCAGGAATAGTCAAAGATGATGCGCAGGTGACTTGGGATCGAGCGGTGAAGACCCCGTCCTGCGCGTCCTCTTCTCTGTGCACCGGCAGGGAGAAACTACTCTGCCAATACGGGGAAAAAATCCCAGGTGTTCAGGGGTTGAAAAACCACGGAAACACCTGTTTCATGAACGCCGTGGTCCAGTGTTTGAGTAACACCGACCTGCTGGCAGAGTATCTGGGCATGGAGCGATACAAGATGGACCTGAGTCAGAGCAGAGTCAACGGGCTGGTTAAAGGTGATGAGAGCCGGGTGGTGAAGGGAGAAGTCACGGAGCAGTTGGCATCACTTGTCAGGGCTCTGTGGACCCTGGAGTACACTCCTCAGCTGTCAGTGGACTTTAAGGTACAAAAAAAAAAAAACCTCTGCAGGTGCATGTGAGTTGTGTCATGTCCAATCATACACTGACAGAAGAGTTTTTCAATTACTCATCACATGGAAACTTCTCTTCTGTGAGTTTTTAAGCCAAACAAAATCATCTAAACAGCAATAAGTTGCAGGAGGTCTGAGCTGACATGTGATGTAGCACAGAGGGGAAAGTATGCAGTGTCATGCCCTGTGACCTTACCGCCTCCCTGCTAGGTGATAATGAGGTTGCTGCTCGGTGTCACAGCCGTCTGAGGGGCACAAGTTCAGCAGATGCCCGACTCACATGCTGCACTGGGATTTTTCCAGCACAACACCCCATATGCCACTAAAAACCCCTAAAGCTTAATACAAAGGTTTGATCTGCAGACATCATTGTGGATGATTCTGTTTGCTGTGCGTCGTCACATAAAGGAGCTGATTTACTTTCCACTATAGAATATTTCCTCTCCGAGGATCAGGGGGCTGTGACAGAGCACTATAAGGGGACCCTCAGGCTTTCCTATCTGCCCACGCTGGGGCGGGGAATGCAATTTTATCTGCCTGCAGGTTTTTAGCTCTGGATTTCTCTGAGACGTGGTTTAAGGCAAGAAGTAGATCATGTGGAGCAGCGTACAAAGAAACTCACAATAGATCTATTCTTGGAAATGCTAATTACTCTGCGAGGATGACTGCTGGAGCGTCTTGACCACTTCTGCATGCACATTTGGGAGGAAGTTAAATGTTTACCTGCGTGAAGGGAGAAGGGTTGTCAGGTTTTAGTTTTTTTAGTCACTTAACTTTAAAAGGTAGGATTTCAAACTCCCCGTCAGCATGAGTCCATAATGCCTCCTCTTATCTTGCAGCACTTTATTACATTTCAGCTCAACGATCAGAGCACAGAAAATCTTACAGAGATTAAAAGATGAATTAAAAGGCGATGAGGTGTTGTGCTGTAAACGCACACTGCTGTTCCTCTTGGCTGTGATTTGGTTACAGGAGGTCCTGAGTTTGCACAGGCCGAGCCCTCTGAAATTGCCTGTTGAGTAATACCACAGCTGCCTGGAGGAAGGATTATAAAATGATCAGATAGCTCTGAGGCTTGTGTCTGGGAGGCTGGACTAGCTCCCAGTTGTAAGAGAACAGCAAAAAAAAAAAGAAAAAAAAGGTTTGATCTTTGTTTGAATTACTCTGTTAATTTGTTGCTTTTGTAAGTTGATTATCAGTCACGCTGACCTTTAAAAGGGGCCTCTAAAAGTCATGTGTTTTATCCTCGGAGTATAGTAAAGGCTCAGCTAAAGCAGCCAGATTAACCCATTAAGAACTTAAGACAACCTCTAAACCTGGAAGAAGGTATGCTCATATGGAAAGAGCTACCTATAGACTCCATCTTTTCACCATCTGGGTACAAATATTAGATCTTTTTGACCTTACTGACCTGATTTAAACAATTCTGCTTCTTAGTGTTTTATCAAAATCTCGCAACACATGTCTACCTGGATTGAATTTTGTTTTTTAATTAGCCATTCAACTTAACCACCCAGGTTATCTGGATTCAATGTCCCACTGAGGAAAGAGATAAAACAACAAAGATCTTGCTTTAGCCCACATTCTGATACCTCCAGGCTCAAAAGACAATACAGGTGGAAGGAGGGAGGCAGCTTTAATAAGGGGTTCACGAAAGATTAAACACCATTTGGGTGTTTGGGGATAAGTAACGTGTTCAGTGAGACCTGAGCTCCCACTCTCACAGATGTGTCTGGTGTTGCTGTTAAAGGGCTGAGTTTCTTCAACCTGGGAACAGATGTGCGGGCTTTTGATCTGGACAGTATTCTTGCGTATTTCTGACCATCCCCCCCCACCCCACCCAGCAGGGATGTGTGTTTGCACAGTGGGGCCTGGACAGGGATGAAGCCAGAAACTCAAACAGTAACTCCACAGCCAATTTACTGTCTGGTATAGCATAAAGACAGAAGGGAAGGCAGTGAAGGTGGAACAGAAAAGCTCATCTACTTGTCAGTATGTATTAATAAGCCAATTAAGGAGGCGGTCAGTGTACCTGTCAAGCTGTGTTAAAAGAAAAAAAAAAGCATATCATTAGCAAGTCTTCAGATTCGGTAAATAAATACGCAGATGAACAACCGTAAACAACATTTTAGGCTGTTTATGACAACATAGATTATTTACAGAACAAAAGTGGAAATATAGAAGTAACATGTGAAAAAGTAAAGATGACCCATGTTTCAATAGCTTGTAGATCATCTTGAGCAGCAATAATTTGCAGTAATAACTGGTTTTATGTTATTAGTCTCTCATCATTGGGGAGGAATTTTGGTCCATTCTTCTTTACAATGTTGCTTCAGTCTATTGAGGTTTGCGGGCATATTTTTTGTGGGCTATCGTCCCAGCATTTCACTCAGACCAGGTTGAGGTTTGAACTTTGACTGGACCATTGCAACATCTTGATTCTTTTCTTTCATGGTCCATTCATTGGCTGCAAGGTGTCCAGGACCTGTGGCTACAACACAAGCCCAAATCATCAGCCCTCCACCACCGTGCTTGACAGTTGGTATAAGGGGTGTGTATTGGCAAGAATCTGGCGATATGTATGACAAAACAAGGGGCAACAATTAGATATATTGCTTTATAGCGCGATACTATAAGTAAGAGGATACATTGAGATTTGACTTTACCAGAATGTAATTGTAAGAAAACTGTCCCAACTTAGTAAAAACTCCAACCTGTAATAAACATCAACTTACTAAATGAGAACAGGGGAAATAAGAACACTTGCACTTTATGTACAAGATCAACAAAGAAATTAAAATCGGCCTTATCAGTAAAGGTCTCAAGTAATTGTCCCTGTAGCATCAAACATAAGTGCAATATAAAAAATATGTACAGTAGCTTAATATATAACAAATATGTGAACAATGGTCATACATATATAGAATGTGTACATTTTTTATTTCAAAGTACTTATCAAAATGTGACAGCGTGGGTCCTGTCACTATGCCTCCGATTGATCATGTGCCCTGGCTACTTGGCCACAGGGATATCCCTTTGGCTGACTG
>JBBBVU010000022.1:4062241-4075791 GCA_037177055.1 Atherinosoma microstoma | reverse complement strand
CACACACACACACACACACACACACACACACACACACACACACACACACACACACACACACACACACACAGGAACATCAGAAACAGGCTCTCCCATCACCACCCTTCCTTTTCCATAGCCCATTAGATATATCGACAGTTCCACATCCAGTATGTTTTTGCTCTAATTGGTTTAGACACAGCTGACCAGGCGGTGATGCTAATGATGCTGATGTACTCTTTGTTCACCGTGTTCAGTACAGGCTCTGCAGACCGCTGTGCCGGGTGATCTTTACAGCATTGATCCTTTTGCTCTCTGCTGGTAGATGCCTTTCTCTGCCTGATGACAGCGAACCTGCTCGTGTGTTGCTCACTTGGTCCTGCCGCTATCAGCCCCTCAGTTTGCAGGGGTTCAGACCACAGAGGGTCCCACTCATAACCAGGAAGTGAAGCTAAAGGGGAAAGATGAGGCCCTGGGTTCGTTCCAACAGGTCCAGATCAGTCCAGGTAAAACTTGTGTTTCTATTTTGTAATCCTTTCAGGTAAAGATTCAGAGAACTTTGAAATATGAAGAAACAAACATTTGAAACACCAAAAATCAGCTTGTATTTGCTTCACACTGCAATTATATATTTTGTTGATTTATATTTTGGAGATAAAGTGTGATTCGTACTTTATTAGACGGCCTCATCAGAGCCTGAATTACAGCTCATCATTGCACAAAGATGAATATTATGATATTCTGACATATTATGATATTCAATGACTGAGTTATAGAAAGAGTTGTCTTGACTTGCTCACATCTCTACTTCCAAAACATTATTTATAGTCGGGAAATAAGTTGATTAAAAAACAGACGCATAACTCAGCTTTCAGTTTTGAAACAACTTGAGACCAGATATGAAATATGAAGAAATAAACAGGCATCTACACATTCTGTGGATTTCAGAGCAACGAGGCAGAAGTTGGGATCAATAACCTCAACGAAGGTCAGGCTGATGAGTGTTAGAACCCCGAATGATTGGTGCACATGAAAGGAGTCAGGGACAGGTTCATGCAGTGTTTAGTTTTAGATGTTCTTTAAGAATTTTTCAGAGTTGCATCATCAGTGTGTTTATAGACATATAGTTAGCTACAATGTGATGTTCAAAATACACATATATATATATATACATGCATATGGAGTTTTTGTTTTCTCTAACCAGAAAAAAATCCATAAAGCTCATAAAAGTGTAATATAAAGTTATGCTGCAATGCAATCCAAAGCCGCCGCAGGAGTGAAAAAGCCTTTTAGACTAGTAAAACATCAACCTGATGTAGGAGCAACCATTTTGCAACTTTATAGCAGGATGGATTGTTCTAAAAGTAGAATAGTCGTGATTTCTCATTTTATTGCACCGTACATCTTCATAACATTTAAACTGAAAATGATGAAAGAAAAATCCCCGGGGTCCCGTGTAATTTAGCAATCTTTTATATAAGGTTTAAAAATCTTGTTTGCATTTAAGACTGAAGAAACACATGTAGATGATAGCTCATCCTCTGCTAGTAGAGCTGCAAAAGATCTAGTTAACTGAAGCAAGGCAGATATAGTAAGGTGTAGAAGTCTTGAGGTACCCCTCATTTCTTTATATTTTTCTTCCAAGCAGCCAGACTTTGTGGTAATTTTTTAAAGTGGTCTTGAACTGTTGCACTCTACACTTTCTGAACCTCTTTCAATGTTTTTCTTTGGACATTTGCTGCAATTTTACTCAATTTTCCGCCAGTCCTTGTACCTGACTGAAAAATGTTTATAGTTAGTTTATTTATTTGTTGAGTCACTCAATGTTTTATGAATCAATCAAGCATAAAAAATGCAACTAACTCAAGGGATGAATCAGTGTTGTGTCTACACTTAGACAACGTGGTAAAAGACCAATACTGAATCTGATCTTTTGGCTCTTGTTTGTTCTCATTTCTTCAATCGCATCTATGAAAAATACCAAAGATAACACAGTTTGACGGACAGAAAATAGGATTTTTGCAGCAATAAGGTGATTTCCAAAGAGCTTTCATTTGAAAACTTGGAATATCTGAGCAAGGTGGGCAGTGTGTCCTCTGAGGAAACTGGACAAGTGGAGGACAAATGACTAGCCAGGGTCTAAAAAACTATCTACAAAAGGAACTGTCCATATCCATTAAAGATCTGACACAGGATCTGAGATATCCATGTAGACCTTTAGTTCATCCATCTACTATTGGCTGAAGCCTCATCAGAAATGGTTTCCATGGAAACGTGGCTGTCAAGAAGCCATTCTTAAGGAAGGGAATCAGGGAGAAAAGGTACAGGTATGCCACATGATACAAGAATTGGGCTAAAAATCTGCAGCAACAGATCTGATGGAGTGATGAATCCTCCCCAGAGCCTGGACCTCAATATTATTGAAGCAGTGTGGGATCATCTTGATGGAGAATGGAACAAAAGGCTGAAACATCTAAAGAAGAGCTTGGGAAAGTCCTTCAAGAAGTCTGGTGGACTATTTCTCAAGACTACTTAAAGCAGGGGTCTCAAACTCCAGTCCTCGAGGGCCGCAATCTGGTCCAACACACCTGATAGAAATGAATTGGTCGTTATGAAGAAGTAGACAAGAAGCTGTTGGATCCATTTGATTTGAACCAGGTGTGTTGGAGCAGGGAAACAACAAAAACCTGCAGGATGGCGGCCCTCAAGGACCGTAATGTAAGGCTAAATAAATACAGAGGATGAAGTGGTTTTTGGTGAATTGGGTTGACTGTTGTGATAAGGCACCTACATGCCCAGAATCAGCCCTGATTAAAACTTAAAGACCTTTTAAGGAGGGTTCTTGTGATTTTACACATTTATGGTGTTGGGAAATTAATTAATTATAACCCTGATAATTGTAAAATTGTGATTATTTTTTCATATTAATCATACCAAGAAAATCTGTAACCATGACATCCCTAATATACGTTTAACTTTTGAATAAATGTTCACAAATGATTTGTAGTTGTAAGTGAAGCTTTGTCACCATGCTACAGAAATCTGAGAAATTCAGATTTGTGCATGTGGAGAAAAGATTCGTATTTATAAAATAAAAGTTATCAAGTTGCACAGATGCCTTTCGAAACTAGAAGAATATAATTTAGGACTTCTTCTAAAGAGAAAATGTGTAAGATGCTATTTTTGTAAGCTTGTGTTGGCATCCAAACCTTTTATGAAATTAACTCATTGCTCTGCATATGTTTATTTTAGGAAACAAGAGGTTATAATGGGGCCTGATGACTTAGCATCAGCTTTCATGACCAAATCTCCAAACTGTTTATATCTACTTCTTCGCCCACTTTGGATCTGGCTAAACTGGTTTGAACGTGGGCCGGTTCCCCCGAAAGCATCATGGTTCTGAGACTCCAGAACGGAACCAAAACTGGAGCCGGAGCCAGAAACAGAACAGTGTCTGTCTGAAAGCTCTATCAATGTGTTGCTCCCTGTTATTGTCAAAGTGAAATGCGAACGGTTTAGTTATGATTCTTGTATGTTTTTCTTCTCACAAGTTGAAACAGTTTCCTGTGGCTCAGACCCACCCAGCTGAAAAAACAAGCTTGCATGGTAAGGCACAAATATGACCACTCTATGTTTGAGGTCCTCACTTTGACCCAGGCAAGTCAGTGTTGACTGGCTAGTTAGATGCTTAGATAAGACACTTCCCAAATCCCTTTGGGAAGTGGGAAATTACAAATTTCAATGTCTAAAATCTAAATTTTCTCTGTTTCTATCATATAAGGAGTAATCACTAATGCAACCAAAGTTTTAGTCAGCATCTCTCCATCAATGCTCCCTCTCTTGCATCCAGAGGCAGCTCTTTAGGCCGAGGGTTTGCTGACTGTGGCACAGATGCAATTAAGTCCTAACCGTCTGAATGCTCTAGACAACCCAATGTATCACCCTTGATTAAGATAACACTTAAAGGACAGATAACTGCTCATGTTCTCCAGGGAGCTCAGCCTCTCTTGAAAGTTGCAGACAGCTTTCAAATGAAAGAAAGCGATGGTTAACATTTACTTTTGTGCGATATTTGAGTTGTGACAAAGGCTACATGAGTTTAATTACTTTACCCGTTAAAGCTCGAATCAGCTGCACACAAAGCTCCAAGGGTCATTGTTTGAACGCTCGTTGATTCGTCTTCAAACATGCTCAGCTCTGAGAGAAAAAACGGCGCGCTCCATCTTATTTCGCAAAGAGCTGTAGCTGAATGAGCTGACAGAGTCCTCGTTTAATATAAAGAAATTCACTCGCACACGATTACTCACAACCCTGCCGGGTGTGATTGGCATATAGTACCAAGCTCAACAGTTTAAATGATTCAGATTTGCTGAGTGGAGGTTTTCCAGAGAGCATGTCAATTCCATTGCCTGAAACCAGGCAGACTGGAATGATTTAAACAGTTGTTGATGGAAATTATTTAAGCAGAGAGGCGTGCCTGTCACACAAAGTCCACTTTTAATGTGTTGTTTGGAGTTGAAATAGTTGAAATTGAATCTGCCTGGAAAGCAGTAATTATCAATCTAGCCTCGCTATAAAAATGCCAGTTTAGAAAATCAGGTTTTTAAACAAATAGTTTCTTTTTTTCCAATTTGATACAATTTTCATCCTTTCCTGCACTATTACTGTATAAAACATGTTTGTTGTGGCTGTTAAAACATACATCTGTAGATAATATCTGGTTATTTTATCCTCATTTGTGTCCCCGCAGTCTTCAGAAGCAGGAGGAGGGGTAATAAACCTCATCGGCTCAGGCAGGCAACCTGCCTCCATTAGAATTAACTTCTCTTTCATGCTATCCTGCCTCACCCCTAAAGATGGAATAAATCTTGATCATTTTAGTGACAAGCAAATGTTTTTCCTTATTTAGAGGAGCATTTCAACCGTGTTTTATGGCCGATTTCTATTTCAGAAGGGGAATGAAGTCAAAACACAGATAAACATTTCATTAGTGACTAATGATCGGCTCTATTAGACATTATGTTGGTGAAGATTCCCAGTCATCCGGGTCCTGGTAATCCTAAAAGCTTGAAAACATCAGGAGTTTCACAGGCGACTGAAGTGAAATCTTCCACTCCTGAAGAAGCTATTCTCAATGAAAGTCAAATGTCTTCAAGAACTAAACCCAATCCAGCTGATTTGGCTCAACTTGTGTTGGACACCCATTGTGTGGGTTGTTCAAGCCATTGTCACCGGTGAGTTGTTTACCCGCTTGACCACAACTTTAAGTCACGAGGTCTAATGAACGCTAATGTGAAACCTCCTGAAGAGGAGAGTCAACGCTGGAAGGGGATACCTGAGACCACCTCCTCTGTTCAGAGATGGTTTTCCAGTGTAACATCCTTCAACACCGCTCTTAAACCATCTGTCTTCTCTGTCCAAAATATGGATATTAATGTTCTGAAAGGCTGAAACTCGACCACCACTAAATTAAAATTGAAGGAGCCTTTCAGATGAGAGTTGAAATATCTTCAAGAACCAAGAAATAAGATCTTAGGACTCCATTAGACCTTATGGGCTTGAACTAATACTACAAAGATACAAGATATGTAGAAAACCTGAGCTTGCATAACTACTTACCCCCTGAAGTTATTACTTTGTAGAGCTACCTTTTGCATCAATTGCAGATGCAAATTTCCAAAGGTATGTCTCTGTTAGCTTTGCACATCAATCCACTGGGATTTTTTTCCCATTCTTCAAAGTACAACCGCTTCAGCTCCTTTTGAGTTGGACGGGTTCTGCTGGTGTACAACAATCTTTAAGCCATGCCACAGTTCTTAATTGGATTTAGGTCTGAGCATTGACAGGCCATTCCCACACATTATCCATCCCCCTTGACAGGTGATCTAATAACAGTTTACTCCCCTTCAATGTACGTGCAAAGTGGCTCAATCCAATATAATAGCGATGTCGTGGACATATAACAATTTTATCCCCATTTTCCAGCAAAACTCGCCTCCTCCTCACAGCTGTCCCACTAATTTGAGGTCCAATCATTCCGGTCCAAAACCAGCAACATTGGATTTGGGTTCTGTGTTGTTTAATTAAGCAATGGACTCCAGAGGCTCCAGAACATATATGTTTTGAATCCTCTGTTCCTCAATATAGTCAGCTTGTAACTGTATATTTATGTGCAAACAAGAAAAAAAAAATGTTTTGCCGCTGCGACACAAAAGTTTGCCAATTTAATCTCAAAATACGAGCCATAAAGGGAGTAAAAGATCTGTTAAATCTTTGCAAAAGTAATGTTGACACAACTCCTATGATTCACCTGATCAACTTCAACAACATGCATTTGGGAGCCACCACACACCCAATGACACTGAAAAACATGGACACTCCTCAGATGGGAAAGTAGTAGTACATCAGTCATCATTATTTCACATTTCTATGAAATTTTGGAGTTTTTATTTGTTTTAGATGGTGAAAAAGAAGAATGTAAATCTGTGAAGAAGTTGTTAGCTTGGCTCCCCTTTCACAAATCCTCCCTGATACTCCAAACTAAGAGGGATCATACTGTCTGCGGCAGATAAGACACTGGTTGTACAGTAAATACTTCAAACAACCCAACTTGAAAGAAAAAAATGTGTAAATGTTTCCCTTCAAGAAAATATGAAGCTACAACTGGCAACCTTTTAGACAGAAAATGGAGGGAAACTGTTCCTTCCCGTCCCTGGGAAGATGCTGCGTCTGACCAAAAGTAATCCGGTGAATAATGGTGCCACTCTGTGAGGTAGAAGTGTTGACCACTACGCCACAGCCCATTACCAGCAGAACACCACAAGCCAGAGAGTCTCTCAAAGGCATAGTTGCACTTCTGAGCAATTTAGAGCTTGCGGTCCATTTCCTGGTGAGAAATGCTGAAAACCCAGCAGGGCATTAAACCTCAGACAGAGAAATACAGCACCAGGTAATAAGGTCTGGGTCTTTCTTCTAATGAGTGACTTCCCACTGAGACTAAATACAGAAGTGTTCAGGAAGGTGGAGAGGTGAAGGAGGACACTTACCTTTTTAGCTTTTAACAGATTTCTAATTATTTATTCATCTTTATTTTAAATTTTTGAACTAGTGTTTTCCTTATGGGGATCCTCCACACTGGTAGCTTTGCCTGCTCTGTCTGCAAGGCTGTTGCCACGGTAATCGCCCTTGTCTAGGTGGCTGGGGGTCCTGCAATGCAACCCTATGGCTGTGGTGTCGACTCCGGCATGCAATGATCTTGGTGGTTCCTGTGGTGGCACCCTCTGTGGCCATGGGTGGGCTGGCTTCCGGTGTAAATGGATCCCAGAGATATTGTTTCCTCACAGCAGCATGAAGCCGAATGTTCATTTATGTTTATATTTTTATATCTACATTCAGTTAAGAGACAATAACTAGGGATTGTAGTTTATGTTTGTCCAAAATGGGGTAGGGGTGTGCATGCCCTTTGTTTGTGTGTGCGTGTGTGTGTGCGTACACTTGCGTGATTGTGCGTAGAAGAGAATATGATGAGGTGTTTTCAAATTGCTATGTTATATACTTTGGTATATGAAGACTTTTTTTAAAAAAGTTTTAACATGTAAAGCACTTTATGTTGCTTTATACATGAAAAGAGCTTTATAAATAAAATTTGTTTTGATTAAAGGAGAAATGTAAGGAAACCTGTCCACGACATTTTTTCCTTTTAATGGTATTTAGTGAAGTTCCGCTTTTCGCAGCCTTAGTCGGCATCTTTTATTTGTGAGTCACTCTGAGGTCAGATTATTTAAGGTGCTGACAAAAGGCTTTTAGCAAAGTCGATGTCCTATTCTCTATCACTGACTGCAGCTTGAGCAGCTTTTATGACTCATTTGTAAGACTCTTTGCCTCCCACCCAAAAAAATATCCCACTGTACCGTAATGTCATGAGACAAGCTTCTCGTGTTGTCTTTGCTTTTGTCACCATGTCTGTCTGACGCCTCGTTTGTTTCTCTGTCCCTTTGTTGAAAGCATCTGATGATGAAATCCATTTTGAGGCTTGTGCTCTCTTGTAATGTGTTTTTTGCTCTCAACAGCGGCTTTCCATTAGTTACTTCTCCCTGTCATAGTGGCATTCAGTGGATCAAATTATGTGACTGGTCTGATATGATAAACAGGGTACCACTACTACTTGTATACGTGATGGTCTCTCTGTCTTGGTATCAGTGTTCCTTAAGCCTTTTCCTTTTTTGTTTCTGTTAGATTTTCTCCTGGTCAAACCTGGTTTCTGTTTATGATTGCCACATCTGATCCTCAGTCATTTAATATCACTACTCATTGGTTTCTTTTGTTTAGTGCCCGATTTTTGCCGTGTTCCCCGTCTAGGTTGCTAGTTTTTCATTGTTTTTCTCTGTTCTTGTTCTGCTTTCCTGCTGTGGCTGAGCCTTGTAATGAATTCTAAGTTAAGTTAACCAACCTGAAGTCCTGCATTTGGGTCCTACCTAAATCAAATCAAACTTTATTTATAAAGCGCTTTTTTCATGCCAGAGGCAACACAAAGTGCTTTACATTAAAAAAAATGCATATAGAATAAAACAAGCCTTCATACTACAAAATATATTATTGTAATTAAAAACACACTCATTACATTCTCTTTCACACACAATCATAAACACACACAGACACAGACACACACACACACACACCAAAATAAAGCGCACCTTTCAAAAGTGAGATTCTCAGCATAAATAATGGATTCTGGCCTGTCCTGTCCTTTGTAAAGCCAACATTAAATTAACAAAATATAGCCTTACTTTTTTTTTCTTGAAATAGGTATAATGTGTGGACATTAATCACAATGGCTCTGAATGTTCAAAGCCTCTGAGACCCCTGTGCTCTTTGGGGGACCCCAGGTTGGGAACCTCTGCTGTAGGACAGTCGGCTGCATCCGATTTTCTTTTTGATTGACACATTTGACTTCGACTTTTGAAACAATAGGATGAATGGATATGGATTATTTTCTAACTGGCTGTAGCTCAGGTGGTGGAGCAGATATGTCCTTGAATAACTCTCCCGACCACATTTCTGTTCTCCACACTTTGCTTTGTCCCGTGCAGACCTGGAGTCTGTCCAAGTTGCCGTAGAGAAAGAGGCAGGTCCAACCAGGACAGGTCATCAGTCTATCACAGGCTAACACAGAGACAGGCAGTTGTGAATGCTCACACTTTTAACAATTTACACTCATCATTGAATATGCATGTCTTGGGAAAATTGTTGGAAACTGCTGTCAGAATACATGCAGCTCAGGAACCAGAGATGCCTGCAGAAACGTGCAAGGTGAGAGAACACAAAACACAAAGGTACAGTAGGAGGAAGTACACACTCTCCACACTTTACACATTACACATCAGGTTTAACCACAGCACCTGCAGCTGCCATCTCCAGACGTTTTCTGATGACACTGTCATTGCTGGTTATGTGTCAGAGTACTAACTGGAGTACAGATAGGTCATCAAGGACTTTGTCAACTGGTGTGGAACTAACTCCACATCAATACCAGCAAGACAAAGGAGATGGGGATTGATTACAGGAAGAAAAACATCACATCCTGCTCCAGTGAATATCCAGGGACTGGACATTGAGACAGTGGAGGACTACAGGTGCCTGGGTGTTCACTTAAATAATAAACTGGATCGGTCAAGCAACACGAATGTCCTTTACAAGAAGTGTCAAAGTCATCCCCACCTACTCTGGAGACTCAGGTCTTTTGGAGTGTGCAGGACACTCTTGAAAGGATTTAATGACACTATAGTTGCTTCGGTTGCTGGAGAGATGGATCCACTGAGAGACAGGAGGAGGCTGGAAAAGCTGGTGAGGAGGGCCAGTTCTGTCCTGGGCTTCCCTCTGGACTCAGTGGAGGTGGTGAGAGAAAGGAGGAAGTTGGCTAAGCTGACAAAAATCATGACCAAGACCTCACAACCCACGCATGAGACTGTGGGAGTAACATGCTGCCAATTCAGTCAGAGACTTGTACATCCATGATGTAAAAAGAAGCGCTTCAATCACTCCTTCTTTCCCACAGCAGTTAGACTCTTTAATGAGCACAAATAACCAGTAAATTATTCAAATGCACATTACCAGAATAAGGACCTGTTTAGTTTAGTTTATGCTTAGAATATCTATATGTTGTATAATTCCTTTAGACATTTTGTTTTCCATTTTGGGTTGCTCTGTGTTGTTTTTCTATTTTTTGTTTTTGTTCCACTCCTGGAGCTGCTGAGACATTTGAATTTACCCACTGTGGGACAAATTAAGTCTTATCTTATCTTACAGATAAGACACAAAGTTAAAGACATGCATTAGTGGCAGATAAATGACAGGAAAATGGAGAAGCTTTACTATTGACTCAGAACTTAGTGTTTAGTAAGCAGTTTCCCAGCATCCTGGGCCCATAGCAGGAAAATTGAGGAATAGTTCAGGGTAACCCTGTAACACACATAGATATGTCTCGGATTGCTTCTAGCTGTGTAAGGGTTGTTTTTTGGGGGGGATTTTTTCAACTTAAACTAAATCACTTTGGATAGAATTACTGTCAAATAAAGCAAAACAAGGGTGCCTTGCTTCAAGCGCTTTTTTAAAAAGTTTTGGAGAGTTTTTTGGAAGAATCTACACTTTCTTTTGTGAGGTAAAACCCTGCAATTTGAAATTTCTCATAAAATTTACTCCAAAATATTAATAAGTAATGGATTAAGAAACGTTCAAGTGAAGTAAAATTTCAAGATTGAAAAATGCTTGATACATTTTTCTGATTAATATTCTAAGTCTACGTATTTACATGAGAAATTGTGATTAAAAAAAGAAGGCCATTAAATTGCCGAGTATGAACTTTGGCAGATTTTTGCACGTTGGCGCCCCCTAGCGATAACTAATTCAGCATCTATCCTGCATCCTGTCTCTTCTCTGAGCTCTCCAGCCAATAAAAGTCAGTCTTATCTTTTTGCTCTTTCACGTTCTCTCTCTCTTTCCCTCCTTTCCTCCAATAGTGTCTCTTCAACATCTGCACAGTAAATTCAGCTTTTCTTAAATGCAGCAGAAAGGCCACAGGATCACCACATTAAACAGATTCTGTTGAAAAGCACAATTCCCCTCCCATGAATGTGTACTGGGATGAAGTAGAAAAGTCCAGTTAACTATCCAGCTCAACTGTCTATGTGAATTTAATGACTGATTATTAAAAATGATTGAAAACACAAATCCTGAGCCAAGAGTTCCCCACAGTTGGGATGTCAGGACAGTCCTGACTTTCTTCAGGCCCAGTTTGCCCTTCCTTTTGACCTGTCAGTCAAAACTAGAGCAGATTCAAGTTGTCATACTACAGAGCTTTTAGCACGCAGCAACCATTTAGATACAACCCTGAGGTCAATTTGAGTCTGTACACTGATGTTTGGGCACTCTGCATGTATAAAGGCAGCCCTCCCAGTGTGTTCGCTGGTGGGTAATAATGGGCTGAAGGGTCAGAGAGAAAAGCTTCCTGCATCACTATTATTTATAGACTATTTATAGAGAGGTAACCACATGGAAGCATGCTGTGCTGAGGGAGACTGTCCATTATTTATCAACGCTGCATGTCAGCTGAATACACTACTTACTCAATAACTCTCTTTGCTCTCGCTCCATCTGCATGTGTCTATCAATAAAGGCACACACATGCATTGTCTTTCCGGATGCCCCTCTTATCCTTCTCTGTCCCGCTCAGTTACAATCACAACGGGGTTCGGGGTGCTGCAGGTTGCATGTTCTCAATCACTCCACTAAAGTGCTTTTGTCCCGCGGAAGTGCATGTCCATCCTTTCCACGGCCTGTTTGAATAATTCACCTCGGGGCCATTACTGAGATCTACCTCCCCTTATGTCCCTGAAAACCCATCAGGCGTGAGACAGGTGGTCGTTCTGTGAGGATGGGCGGCGGGGTCACATTGGATTTCAACCTCCCCACACACTGAAGCGAGAACACCTGAGTTCCTTTACAGTGGATCAACTCGCAGAGATGAATCACCCTTCGCAACAATTTTTTGGCTGAATTATTGAAAGCCTCCCTGGTGGGACAGTGTGCACGGTTAATCTGTGCGATTTCAGGCTTTTATGTCAAAGTACAGATGTCCAGGAGCTGAATCTTGGATTTAACAGAGACTTGAGAGTTCTCTCGTTATCTGTGTGTCTGTTATCACTGTTGAAATGAGCAAGTAAATGTAGGGCTGTGTGCCGCAGTGCACATATTTCAATGTCGAAAAGCTCTTTGATGAAAATAAAGTCGTGATAAAGAAAATACACAATCTTACAATTCTGCCATTTTGCATTAGGACTTATCAAATTAGCATCTGGTCTTTGTCAGGTCTTTAAAATGAGATAAATACATCCTCCAATAGCATTGTTTAAGAGGAACTTTGTCTACTTCTCTTTACAAAGTCATATCAGTTCATTAGCAGCATTCATTTAGACGAGGCTCTCTTAAGGTCTCGCCACAGTATTCAAGTCAGGTTGAGGTCTGGACTTTGACTGGATCATATCAACACCTTGAGTCTTTTCTTTTTCTGTCATCCTGTCGTATATTTGCTGCTGTGTTTGGGATCATTGTCCAGTTTCATGACCTGGTTTCAGCCTAGTTTTAGGTACCAGGTCCTCTTATTTGACAGAGGAATTCATGGTCGACTAAATGAGTGCAAGGTGTCCAGGCAAAGCAAGCCCAAATCATCAGCCCTCCACCACCCTGCTTGACAGTTTATATGAGGTGTTTGTGCTGATAAACGTGTGTAATACGGCCAAACATCTCTACTTGGGTCTTATCTTTTTAAAGGAAAGAAGTCTTCTTGTTTGTTCAGATTGCAAACCTAAACTCTGCTGCCATGTTCTTCTTAGAGAAGAGGCTTTCTCCTGTAATCCTTCCAAACAAGCTGAACTTGTTTGGTCTTTTTCTGGTTGTACTTTCTTGGACACTAACATTTAACATGCTAACAGAGTCAAAGTTTGTGATGCAGCTTTTGGTGGGTAGCATAACAAACCAACAATTCTCCATGGCAACACATATGCAGAGAAGCTGCAGACACAGCGTGAACATCAGACGCCTCATCTGCTTATGATTATTTAGAGGAATATTACTTTCTGTCTGAAAATAAAATCCATCATTTCTGTGCGAATTATGTCCGTCTGCACTTAAAAAAACAAGTGAGTAGACTTTGTCAACTTCTAATTTGCAAAGACTTGAAGTTGAAGCATCTGCCCAGTGGGATATTTGCTTTGATATTTCGGGAAGAGATAAGCTAGATGTTTGACAAAAAATGACCTTCTGTGACCCTAAAAAAGGTTGTTTAGACAAATTAAACAAAGTTTTGTCCTCTGTCCACACATCTGTTCCATGTGCATATCTATTGTGTTTGATGGATTTAAGGTCTAGTATAATTGATTTTTTTGCAAAATACAACACTTTAATTTCTTTTCTTTTTCAAGTCCAGTCTTTTACTCTCATTTCTAACCTAAAATGATGAAATGAACTGAACTGTGAACTAGTTCATGAGAAGCATGAACTTGCACAGCCCTACTCTG
>JBBBVU010000022.1:4022784-4037442 GCA_037177055.1 Atherinosoma microstoma | reverse complement strand
GTGTGTGTGTGTGTGTGTGTGTGTGTGTGTGTGTGTGTGTGTGTGTGTGTGTGTGTGTGTGTGTGTGTGTGTTGATCCACAGGTGATCCTGACAGAGGTTTACTCCACGGGGTTCCAGCGCTCCTTCTTTGACGATGATGATCTAACGAGCATAGCTGAGAATGACGTCATCTACGCCTTTCAGGCTCCGCCGCTCTACATCAGAGGAGGCTCCGCTCGGATCTCAGGTACCACTGAGGACTGAAACTGAAGTCCTTTTTTTATCTTCATTCATATGCATAATGTTTTATTTTTAGCCACAACACAAAGCGTACATTATATCTGTGAGTATTACAAGTGGTTTGTGGTACTACATTTGTATTTTTCTCTACTTTAAAGTATATGCACACACAGATCTGTAAGCAAGCAAACCCATTTTATTAATTTAGTTTGCTTAATGAAACCCTGAAGGAGAACCCCTACCTGCAGGAGGTCCTTAGGGAGCACATTAAGAAGTATATAACTCTGCAAAGAGTTATATACCCCCCTCCCCCCGTGCAGGTTTCCCTTGTGCTATCAGATTTATGTCTTCATCTTTTCTCGGCTACTGATGTAAAATGTGCGCTCAGAAGTACTTCAGTGCATAGTGACCCCTTATTTCTTCCCTGCTCCCTGACAAGCTCCCCTGGCTTCTCCCTGGCTTCATCTATAGGAGTTGACACGGCGACTCTTTATCAGCTTTCAGCACTCTTGTGTGCGCAGCAGATTTTCCTGTCGGTCACAGTGACATCTTCTCCCAGAGTACATGTTTCATCTTATAAGGAAATTGTAGGATATGTGGCTGTTTGCTGCAAAGCGAACGCAGCACATTAACCGAGCAGCAGATTCAGCCCTCTGTGCTATCTGTGCCAACACAGGATGGATCCGGCCACCTGCGTTCTTTTTTTCTTTTTCTTTTTTTTTTGTACAAAATCAAAGTGATTCTGCATAAAGGAAAACAGACATGCATCACGGGTTGAGTATACTCTTAGAACCCCCCAAAAAGTAAAAACAGCGTTGATGAATGTAGAAGTGTATCTGTTCCACTAGACAACACTTCTGCTGGTCTGGATTCCAAAAAACTCCCGTGTTCCATAAAATTATGATTGCAAATAAACCAAGCCTCAGGTAATATTCACACACTGAACTTTTCCTTCGATATTTTCTACATTTCTGTGGGGCTACATCAGATACCATCATAGCAGTTCAGCTAGCTGGATCTAGGATCTAGATACCTGCTATAAATATATTTTTAGCCATTTTAAAATGAAAAATAATGTTAATAAATAATAATCACTCTTGCAAAAGCATTGCCTCTTAAAAAAAATACATATTTTGCCCTTTTTTAACAGACGTACACAATTTTCTGATGTATTAATTAAATCTCTGTGCCACACTTTGATCTAAATATCACAGAAAGATAGTCTACCAGCTTCCTTTAGCTACCATGGAGTGGGCCACTTACTTCTCTGCACACCCTTCCTCTGCAGCGTATAAATAACCTGAGAGCTCACACCAGCACACACTAGCAGACCCAGCTCAGACTACCACACACCAAAATGTTTGCAAATACTCAGCAGGCAATTTTATTCTTTAATAAGCCAAGAACAGCTGATATTAATTTCTATTTTATGCTCAATCCTGTGTCTTACAGTCATGTGTTGAACCCTGTTGTTAAACACCTGCCGCACAGAGAGAAGGTAATACAGCAGCTAACTGCCTAACACCGGGGTTTCAAGCTGGGACTCAGCTGCTGATGGAAAAGGGAAAAGTTACTTACTGGGAGTCAGATTTCCAAATTGCGATTTAAACAATAATTAAAGTACTAGTTAAGTATTATCTCATTTCTTTCTGGTTACGTGAACCTCATAACAACTGATTTGAAGTAAAAAGAAATGGCAATTCACAACAACGTCATCTCAGCCAATTCATTTTCATCCAATCAGTGTTCATACAAGACAGTTCATAATGGGTAATAGCCTAGCTAAGGAAAACCAACAGATCTTAGACTCAGTCCCACATCCTGAGCATGCACAGGGCGATAGTGGAAAGGAAAAACTTCCTTTTAACGGGAAGGAAAACCTCCTGGCAGAACCATTTGCCTATTGCCTCGACTAGTTAGGGTGGAGAGGACACTTATTTCAAGATGTTTTGGGGCTTCCACCAGCCAGTGACAGCTCTATGTAGCACCGTCCTACTGAGATGGTGCCACTTAAATGTCTGCTTCAGGTTGTAAGACAGTGAATCAATTGAGAAAGAAGTTTATTTTTCTTCACAGGTTTATTCTCTGACTGCGGCTGTCTGTCTCTTACAGTCACTTTCTTCAACTCACTTTAAAGACGTATTACGTAACTTAAAGAAACGCAAAGAATACATTACTTGAGAAAGAGAGGGAAAGAAAGACACAATGGAAGAGATGAGACGAGAGTTAATATAAGACTGTCTTTTAGTGGCTGGAGAGAGCTCACAGTACAGGTAGGATGTAAGATGGATTAGCCGATTAGTCGATAGGGAATGGACCACTGACAAAATGGCAAAAAACTTCTGTAGTCTGTCTTTAATCCTGCTGTTTTGTCATCTCTCTAATATTTTGAGCTGAGAGGAGGGTCAAAGTTCACTGGTGGTTTTAAATGATAATGAGCAAATATTTCACTTTTGCTGTAGAGATTAGAAAAAATACAGTAAAATCGATATATAATGAGTTAAAAGGATGGTTAACTAATGTTGTTTATGTTTCAATTAAAACTTTGTCGCCTTTTCACATAGAAATACGTCCTTTGTATGAAGACTGAATATTGAATGTATAACCCTTCAAAACCCTTTTATAGGTTATTCATAAATACTTGAATGAAACTTGAAATCTCCCCACCAGGGTTAGGGTCCTACTAAAGAATAAATGTAGAGCTTTTATGTGCATTAGTAATGTAAAGGAAAGGTTATCCCAGCGGTGTGTGTCCTTGGGCATTGAATCCAGCCAGACAGTACAATAAGTCTTGAGTCTGCACAGAGTAGCTCCCTACAAACCCACATATCTGAGTGCAAGTGAAGAAAAAGAACTGTAACTCTGTTTTATTATGCCGCATTGCACTTTCTTTGTTACACATACTCGATTGGTTGACTTTCAGTATTTAAAGGTAACAGTAAGTCACGGTCATAGGTTGGATTTAAAGCCTCCAGACGTGAAAGGTTGTTAGAGACGGCATGAGGTAAAGAGCTGTTGTGAATGAAGAAAAAGAGGAAAAAAAGACATACCCTTGGATTAAACCAAAGGCAAACCAGTGATGGTGTGATCTTTCCCCCCCTGCTGCAGTCTTCACCCCTGCATTTATAATCTTTCCTCTGCACACTAAAGTCATTATTTTTAGTCTCTTTCCTCCCACCTCTGCCTCATAGAATCATATTGGCCATTATTACTGAGACTGTTTTCTGTCGTCTTTTGTAATGCAGTTGTTTTTGCAGAATGCTTGTGTTAGCTTTTGACTGAGACCTCGCTTGAGAATATTGGAACTTCCATGCTGTGTTCGCTATAGCCGACAGAGCCGCAAGAAATTGCATGGCTCTCTCCTGCCATGTATGCTCTGAGCCAGCTGGAAACGAGCTTGATGGGGTCAAGGCCTATTACCGGCCCGGGATCGGCGGGACACATCCAGAGCTTCGGAGCTGAGCTCACAGCTGATTTGTTCGCTGTCTCTGTAGAAATTAACATCAAAGACAAGCAGGAGGTTTTCTTTGAATAATTCATCCTGTGAATTTTGATGCTGGATCTATTTTTTCCTGAAACTGGTGAGCAAAAGTCTTGGTGGTAGCTCATCTGCTTGTATGAAGTCACGTCAGGTCTGTAGTTGCTCTCAGAATAAGTCCCAATATGGTAAGTATATGGACTACCTCTGAATTTATTTAACACTTTCCGCTTGTGAGCAGATCACCCAGGACACATGTTAGCAACAGGTCTGAACAGGGTCTGGTTTGGTAGATATCAAGCTGCTGCCTGCAGTTTGGATTGAATAAACTTTCCTCCACTTAAAGAAGGGCATTTAGAGCAGAATGGCAATACACATTTTTACAAATATGAATTAATATTAACTAGTTTCTGCATTTTATATAGTTATTTTCTATTCTTGCTGCATACTTGAAGTTCTTTTCCACCAATATCCACATTTACTCATTCAAATAGTGCTTCTTATGCTGGCTTCACACTGCAGCGAGGCATGTGTGGACTGTGATGCTTTTGATTTAGACTACCATGTTAATAGATTAGACTCTTGGAGCATTCACCCTGCTGCATGAGATCCCGCATCACAGCTCACAGCTGGAGCCATGCGTCTTCGACAGTTTCAGTCAGATTTGTATCTCCAGAGGTCAGCGTCGTGGAAGGGGTTGTCTGAAAAATCCAAAGTAAAAACATTGTTGATCTCACATTGCCTTTCTACCAGCAACAATTCAGTTTTTACTTTAGTTTGAGGATATTTTTTCGTTTTAGAGCACTCGCTGGTCACGATAAAGAGCATTGAGCACTCATTGTAAATTGTCCTGCAGGTTTTTAATGTTTCTCTGCTCCAACAAATTAGATGGATCCAACAGCCTATGAAGTTCTGCACAATGACTCAATCATTGCAGTGAAGTGTGTTGGAGCAGGGAAACGTTCCACTCTTTTACCTCGGAGCCGTAGAGGACAGGTACCGGCCAGCCCCCATGTCATAAGAGCGGAAATGTTGCAGCATGTCGTTTTGACTGAACACACAACAAAATGTTCCGACAAGGTTGAGGGGAGGGCTGTCGCTGTGGGTGCACAAATATACGCCGCACAACAACGACATCCTATCCCGTTCGACAGTCGACCCATCTGGAACATGCCCCGATATCTGAACGTGGCTGGGGACGTAAGAAGTCCACAAGGAAGCGATAAGACAACTTTTGAAAAGACAACTTCTGTTAAAGAGGATGGACTTTACTGCAAATATTCCACAATGCAACTTGATAATTTCATCTTGCGTTTCCTTACTGATTCATCCACGGTGCACGTTCCATGCGTCCGGTGTGATTACCTGTTTGCTAGCATGTGAAGAGGTGCATAAAGCGAAAATAAGCTGCAACATCGCACGTCGTCCCGGATTAAAAAGTTGTATAGTACGGTTTCTCAGCCTGAGGACGCTGCTGGGCAGCGACAGCTCCAGAAATAGATGTCATGGTGCCATCAAACATGTCCAGAGTTTTAAGTTTGGAAACTTATGTAGTGCATCTTTAATGCACATGCAAAACAAAGTAAAGAAATACGACATTCTCTACGTATTTACCATGACTATCAAGTTACCTCAACACAGTTTTGGTCGCTTGGTCAACAAAGTGAACATGAAGCAGAGATAACTTCTGGGTCAAGCTACATGTCAAATCTGGTCACTTATTATCCATTTTTTCTTTTTTTGTTGTGTGCACAAAATCCAAAAACATATAGCACTTTGTTGGTTTATTTTTTTATCTTGGTTTAAGAAATAAAAACAGAAAAAAACAAGTGAGTTTTGTGTGTTTTCCTTTTTTTGTTTCAAAGGAAAAGACAAACTGTCTGAAAGTACACAGAACAATTCAGAGAGTTTCAGTCAACTTTGACGGCTCACTTTTAAATCATTTCAACCACAGATTACAGGAAAGAACTGTATGTGTGGCCCAGTTGCAGCGCTGCCTCAGAAAGGTCAGACTATAAACTGCTTTTTATTTCTCATGCGCACACACACTAACAAACATGTCAAAGACAAAGTGAGGTTCACTTTCTCAAAGACATTTTGGATGTTTGTTCCTTTCAATTACAAAATTTCTCACTCAGTGTAACTGGTTATTTAATACAGTGTTGGACTTTACTGATTTAATTATTACTGTCTGATTTTATGTCTCATTTTTTTAAAAAAACTTTAAATAACCCTTTATTGCCTAATGTATCATACAGTGACCTCTGAACCACTTACATTAAATCCTTTTGTATAAGATATCTAGATGTCTTGTTCCCCGGAGTGACTTTATGATGTTTTGTAGTGAAAATACGTTTTTAAGGAGTCATTTTCACAATAGTTGCCTCAAAGATTCTGTAAACTGATATTCCTTATTTTGAAATGGTTCAAATGATAAAATATATAAATATTTTTCTATTTCATATTTCAAACTTTAAAGGATAAACAGCATCAGCCCCTATAAGTAGTTACTGGAGACTTACATGAGACAAATTGAAATACCAGGAGTAATCTGATGTGTAATCTCCTGTGTTGGATCACCCAGGATGGTTGATGACAGGAGGTGTATTCAAAGTCTGTTGGATGAGAGATGAAACATTTCCTTTTTGTGCATTGATCCATTGCTGCACCAGCAACGACACATCACAGTATCAGAGATTTAGCCATTACATGAACCTTCGGGTGCATCAGAGTCAGGCATTCTTTGCATACCACTGTGGCTCAGTGATGGCTGCAGACACAGTGTGTTTTCTGGGAACCCCGTAATGCAGTTCCTGCTGTTGTTCCTATCCATCTTAAACCTTAAGTAGTTAAAACAACTTGTTTTTATTCCCTAAGCTGTTCCACATGTAAACCTCTGGCGTTGGTAAGTTCTGTTCGTTAGCCACTTTAGCCCAGACTAATATGTCAATAGTTCGAAGCTTTGTGTACATTTGGATGCATTCAAAGTGAAAATGAATTCTTAGCAGCTTTTTTTTTTGTGCTGGAATTTCTGGTTTTAAGTGAAATCTCAGAGCCACAACTGCTGGGTGGAGACATTGATCCTTCCCAAAATATAAACACTGACTTTGTGGCTCCTGACACCTTTGAAGTGTCTCTTTCAGGTGGCAATTTTAGTTTTTCCAACAATCTTTTTATTTTTTATTTAAGCAATCATTTTGAAGTATTTGTGCTTCTGTACTGCTAAAATGTTAACACATGCATAACATTTGCCACTTCTGTAATAAGCATGCTAGCATATACTAGCATTATACTGATTCTAGCATGCTAACATGCTAACACCAATGATAGAGAGCCTCTAATCTGGCTGTGGGCTTCCAGTGCATCTATGTAAGCGATTTAAATCTGTCCTAATGTTTGACAAATTTCCAGTATTATTGCTCAGATTTGTTATCAGCCTGCTGCATTATTGGACACATAATGAATGAAGCATTAGTTATAAATAACATAAATCAAGCTGCAGCGGCTCCACTGCTTTGTTCATTTAATTGAAAAAGATTAAATGTGACAATAAAGCAATTTGGAAGACAAGATTATACATGAATGACATTAGTTCACCCGTAAATGTGAGAAAAGTTGAACAAACTTACAAACTTGGAAGTTAACTTGAATCTAATTTACATAGATCGTCATGTATCATATTCTCAGCCCTGAAAAAAATGTTTTTGTATTTATCCAAAGATGGTGTGTTTTGGGGTAAAATATGTAACTGGAGCTCCATCTTTTCTATTCCCTCACTATCCCTGTACAAATGGGTGCTAATAATGTGTTTACAAGCTTCCTGTGGATACTTAGAACTAGTCTAAGGATTAGGACCAACAGGTATGTAAGCCAAACAAAGTTAGTTTTTATTGAAGTGTGTATAGTCCATATTTCTCATGCTCGTACAGTTTTCTATATGGCTGTGGGAAAGCTCCCATTGTGTTAACCACACACACACCTCTCACTTTGAGCATTATTCATCAGTGAAAGCAGGAGAGCCTTGGTAAATCTTAGTGGGACAGGCCAGGAGGTGACCCCTGCATTTCACTGCTGTTTCTTGAACTTGTATCACAGGGGATTTCAACAGACATTTTCCTCATAAATCTTTGCTGCAACTGTCAGAGGTCGCTGCTGGTGTAAATTAAAGCCCGTCATTAAGCAAGTTTTCTCATTTTGCTTGATTAGAGCGACATTAATAAATGAGAAGCTCTGCATACTTATCATTACGCTCATTCTTGAGGTCAAGACACTGCAATCAGAAGCCTCATGTTAAAGCTTTGCTGGTTTATATGTAGACTGATTAGTTTTAAACAGGTCTTGCCCTTCATGCAGCCGCTGCTTCATGTTCTCACGCCAGTTATTTGTGCCATAGGAGACATGTACCAGCGGAAGCTTGCTGCTTCGTAAGGATGTCAGGAAGAGGTGCTCGGCAGTGGCATTTGCTTTGTCAGTGATGAATCATGCGTCTGGTAGAAACAACCGTGTTCGATGAAACTTTGTGGTTTTGGGAAGGCACAGCCATCATTTCCAATCAATACCTCCCCGTCTGTGTCTGCAAGTCTAATTCACCATGTGATTTATCACCATGAACTTCTGCCGAGCTGACCCACGTGTTAAGCCCGTAGATTGTCAGCTGTGTGATGAGAAAGCAGCCTCGCTGACGTCACGTCTCGCGGGGATCTTCTAATCTCAGCGTTTCGCTCAGTCAGTCACACTTCTCTGTGCTGTGAGAGACACAAGGGGAGAGAGAGAAAGGCGGCGTTGCTTGGCACCCCACCAAGGCAGGATGTGCAGCAGAAGCTGCATCAGATAATACCTCCTGCTGAGATTGCAAGCAGCCATTGGTCCATCTGTTCTCCCAGCTGAATCACTGTTCCTCAAATAGAAGGCTGTCTCACCACTTTCGACGTCTCAATCCTCTTTCTCGCTTCTTATCTGAGGCGTTAAGTTCAATAATCATATTTTTAGATCATGAAATCGGTTCAAGGAGAAAATGTGAAATGTTTTCCCAGCCTGTCTCAGATTCTCTCCTGTGTTCTCCTTCATCCAGGGTACCATCACAGCCTGCCGTCATCTCCGTATTCTACTGGTCCTGAGGGTCAAAGGCTACCTTCATCTGGAGCATTATCGTCTGAGTTCCTCAACCAGGGAGCTCCTCTCAAGATCCTGCTGCTGGTGTGCAACGCTGCTGGAGCCGGCCAGCAGACTGTGAGGTAATTATGGGAACCGGCTGTTTGTCCAACCCTGTCCTCACACATGCAGCAGTTGTTCAATCACAACAAGACACAGTAGATTTCCTGGGCTTTGGGTTTTATTTACTTCGTAGATTGGGGCTCCTTTTGTTGTTTTTTAACCATGTATTTAAAGTTTGCTAACATTAATGCAAGCTGTTAACGTTTGCACGCATGACCACTTTATCAGTTCTGCCCGAGTAAAAGATAAAATATGAACGTTTACTTGTTTAAAACACAAACAGCACATCAAATAAAAAGAATTCTGTCATTTACACGACGTCATCAGCTTAAATAAACATACACATTCATTTTAGATAAATAGCTATGTCCTAACACTTGGCTACTGATTCTCCATGTAACAGTAGTGGCCCATCATTATTTACAAATGGGCACTTATTAAGCATTGTCATTATTTTACAAGGTATTTTCATTGAAACATTACATTAGAAAATACTTTATAAATTCCAGGGGGTAGTTATAAAATAATGAGAAACGCCTTTAGATTTTACTACAGATGAAAAATAAAACTACCTGCTAAATATTGGGGCATCTATCCTGTTTTATTGAATAGCCTGTATTATTATTGTTAAGTCCAAATTGGCGCTTCTGTTTTGGTCTGTAGTTGGTGTGAGGAAGATAACAGTCCTGAGTCCCGATAAACTTACACTAGAGTATTGAATTTGCCAAACTTGTCACTCATTATTTTTGTTTTGTAATTTATTAATTCTGAGTCATAGTATCTAAGATTTAATAACAAAGATTTAAAAAAGTGTCTTTTCTTATGCAATCCCTTTTTCAAAAGGGTGTCAAATTACAATAATACAAAATACAATTAATACAAAAATACAAAAAATAATTCAGTGATTTTTAAATCGTTAAAACCATTTTTAACATGAAAAATAACATTTAATGTTGAAACTGAGACACATTATTGTTTTTATGCCCATTATGAACGAGACGTCATTTTAAAAAGTTGTTATAGTGGCATGTTTATAGTTGTGTTACATCACCTTTTTTTGTAATAACATAAAGTCAGATTTTGGGAACTGAGGAAAACCAACTGCTGTATTTTCCTAAAGTAAAGTATTTTCCCAATCATGGATTGTATTGCAGTTCATAATACTGCAAATGTTTTCAGTGAGTGACAGGTCTGGATTACAGGCAGGCCAGTTTAGCATCTGGACATCCGATACACGCAGGACGTAGAGTCGTATCGTCTTGATGGAATAAACAACCTTTTTCCTAAAAAAGGCTTTCTTTTTGGTAGCATGTGCTGCTCAATCTGAATAAATCATTCAGTGTTAATGGTGCCTTCACAGATATGCGACTTAGTCATACCATATGCTCTAATGCTCCACCAAATTATCATAGATGCTGCCTTTTAAACTGTTCACTAATAAGCATCATTGTTTTCCAAAAGTAAATTTCACATTTGAGTCATCAGACTATAGGACGAGACAAGTTTCTTCTTCTTCAATTTCAAATAATTTCTGAAGCAGAGAAGTGTGGGTTTGATGTTTCCTGGTATCATAAATTCTGCTATGATACAATCTGGCTTAAATTTGAGTCAGAAGCTGGCGATCAATATGAGAACATAACCCAATCACTTTCACCTCATATCAAATCTCAAATATCAACATTTAATTTTCTTCCTGAGCTTCATCAGACATTTAAATGAAAAACAATCTGGACTTTGAACAAAAATAGACTGTGTCACATTCTGTATATTGATCTTTATTCACATCTTGTAAAAAGAAAAATGAAAGAATGTTTCTACTGTGGACATTAAAACAGGATATAGTGTAAACTTTAGTCCTATTTGGTCTCAAACTACATATTTAGTTATAATAACTAAGTTATTACAGTTTGACTTTAGGGGGATATTTTCTTCATCTAATTGACAGAATAGATTTTGGTTGTTAGAATAAATAAATGAAACTATTCCACATGTTTGTTCTTCACCACATTTTACAGAAATTACTGTGTTGCTCTCAATTTGGATGAAATGACTGAGTCAATGTATTGCTGTAGACTGCTTGTTACAACCAGAAAAGGAGAAAATGTTCTTGGGTCTTGTTTATATAGGTGTATTTTTAGCTTGGTAGAGTAGTGACATAGATTTGGAAATTCAGGAATGATCAGTGTCAATAGTTAATGGTATTTAGGAGTGTGTCTCTGAGCCCATGAAAAGATTTCTACTTCATATAATGTCTGTCAAACCACCAGTCAGTTAGCCTTCAGCCTCGTCCCTAGCTTACAATTATTTTTCAGGATTCTATTAATCAATTATTTTTACCCCTGTTCCTTTACTCCTGTTGTTTTTGTTTCTTTTTTTTTTTAGGTCAATTTCTCAGTTTCAGCATTTTATCTATTTTCTTTGTTGTGTTTTCAGTTAAATATAGGTTTAGATTAATTATATTCTGCTTTTATTTGAAGTAGGGTGTTACATAAATAAGAAATGTAGCATATTTAAAACCCATGTTCAGTCCTCTAAAACGGGTTAACTCAAAGCAGCTACTTTTTCCTGTGAAGGAGCAGCTCAAGGTCTCATTGGCTCCCCGTTACAGAAAAGACTCACATTTCACTTTGTGATGCGACTTGGTGAGATTAGTTCCAAATCAAACGACTGAGGACTCTGACATCTGGCAGGATGTAGAGATCCATCAGACGCCCGTCTCTCTGTCAGAGTCCAGAAAGATCAATATGTAGGTGGGCCGGCCAACACTGCTGTGAGAAAGTCCGATCCCATCCACAAGGCGCGGTATCTCGGTTTCTCCTTCAAACGCCTCTGTCATTGCTCAAACCGCCCACATATCTCCCTCTCATCAGATGACAGCTGGAGCACCGGGCTGTGCCAAGAAAATGACATTGGAGTCACTTACTGGTTCCCGCTGTAGTGCTGTGTGAAATATCAGGGCAGGTATTTCTGAAAACCGGTGCAAAAACTTAGTTTTGTTTTTATCTTTGAACTGTGAAACAGTATATTATGTGCAGAAACCCAAATGTTCTCCGTTCTTGCATCATATCTCTTCAAAGTTAACAATGAATCTGTGATATTTCACCTCTGCTGCACCTTAATGCTTCTGCTGTGTGTGGGGGAGCAGTGGGAGAATAAATACACTGCACACCAAGACGTTGATGATAGATTTCACTGCCTGATCCACATTTCTTTTTAGGAAGATATGAATCCCTGGGAAAAAAATGAAAAGTAACTCCGACCTCTAAAGGCACATTTTTTTATCTCATGGAGTCAGTTTTCAGTTAAATCAGTGGTGACTTTACTTTTTATTTTCCCATCTCATGTTAAGTTTCAACTCCAGTTCGGAAAAAAGTTTGGACACTGTGAAAAATGTGAATAAAATACAAGTGTTATTAATCCATATTTTATTCCATACAGAACATAATCAACATATCTGATGTTGAAACGGAGACATTTTACCATTTCATAGAAGGTATTAGCTCATTTTGAGTTTAATGGTAGCAACACATTTAAAAAAAGGTGGAATAGTGGGAGCCAAAGGCTGGAAAAGTCATTGACAAAAATCCAAATCTGGAAGAGTATTTGAAAACTGATTAGGATTATTGGCAATGAAAAATTGGCATCTACAGTGTATAGTATAAAAAAATTCTGAGAATGAGAGGGAGTCTCTGTGCGCAGAGGGACAGGGTCCTAGGGCAGCACTGCATTAAAAACAGGATTCTCTACTGGAAATCACTGCAACAGGCTCAGGCACACTTCCAGAAATCAGTGTGTGCACAGTTGGGCTCTTTCATGCAAAGAAGAAGCTTTATGTGAGCCCCGATCCAGAAATGCCGCAATCTTCTCTGGGCCAAAGATCATTTCAGATTATGTCAGTCAAAGTGGAAAACTCTTGTGTGGTCACATGGATCAAAATTTGAAATTATTCTTGGAAACTATGGACTCCATGCCTGTGGACAAGAGAAGGACGATTCCGCTTGTTCTCAGCAGATAAAAGCCTGCATCTCTGATGGGATGGAGCTGTATTTTTATGCATATAGCGTGGACAGCTTCCACTTGTGCGAAGGCTCCATCAATGCTGAAAAAACCCCAGAGGTTTTAGAGCAACATCTGGTCCCATCCAGACAACATCTCTCGCAGGGAAGGCCTTGCAGATCTCCACAAGACAATGCTAAACCATATACTGCATCCATCACAACAGCATGGCTTTGCAGAAGAGGTTTCAACATCTTATTTACATTTCAACTTTTTCTTTCATTGGGTTTGTATTTCTCCCCCTGTGCTCATTGCATATGTTTCCCCACAGCAAAGCTTTCCTTTCATGTGACCCCATATCTTCATGTGCATATCTCCCTCTGCTCACACGGTCTGACGCCCATAAATCTGATGTGCATTAGGGACAGCTGCCCTCAATTAGATGTGTATTATAATGGACACATCATGTGATCTGTCATCTCAGAGAGATGATTTTCCCCTCTCATCATCAGCCATTTTCCCTCCTTATTGTCTCTCTGTCCTTCTATAGATGTGGTATAATGAGATTCTGCTCTGGTGCAGCTAATGATGATAGATAGTTACACGAGGATGAGATGCGTGAGCTGGTCAGGGAAGATGAAGTTTGTTTTAAAAGCGGAGTTGTAAACTTTTTATTCTAAAATATTGTTATCCAAGTTTTTTTTGTTTTTTTTTTAATGTGTGTGTTTAAGGTTTGGACCTCCATTTCTAATGAGGGAGGATCGGTCTATTTCCTGGGACCAACTGCAGCAAAGCATCCTCAGCAAGCTTTATTACCTGATGATCAATGGAGCTCAGCCCCAGGTAAATGGCAACTAATAATTAATGAGATGCTGGATTTCTTAAAGAGAATTCTGGTCTGTTTTTTCTTCCATTTCTTTGAGTAAAATGCAAAAAACACAGCATCGGTAACTGGCTGGGATTCACTTGTATTTTAACACATCAACAAAATTATGTGTGCATCCAACTGAGGCAAGAAAAACAGGACTCAAAGCATGTAGTTGAAGCGGTGGGACGTGCCATGAGAGCAAAAGGGTGGTATCAATCATTCATTTGGGTGTTACTGAAATCTAACTGCACCAAGAGTAAAATAATGTTTGTCTAAAAAGCATCATGAAGCCAAAAATTAATGTCCATGTGTGTGGGGGTGTGTTTTGAGCACCAGCCGAAGCTCAGACATAGTTCCCTCCTGCTGTGCCGGCTGGTGCACCTGCTCCTGAGCAGGTTTATTGGCTCGAGACAGGCTAAAGCATGCCCGCACAATAACAGTGTTTCACCGGTGGAGAAGCATGAGCTGGAAGCAGAAAGATGCTGGTGTCCTCTCACTGCACCCACTGAGTCACCAAAGCAGAGTCAGGAGAACTAGTTTGGGGGAGGTTACAGTACTTTGAAGGAATACACATATGCAACCGTTTGTTTCATGTTTTTCTGCGTGTGGAAAAAGCAGTTGATCCTTTTGGTGGTCATGTTGGAGCACTTTTAGTACAATGTGTTATTATTGGCTTATTGTTTGTACTGGTTCTGATGCAGTATTCAATAGTGGCATCTTTAGTGATGAGAATGGCAGCTGTTAGACTGGGACATTAGATTGTTAGGACCCCCTTTTACCTTCAGAACTGCTTTAATTCTTCATAGCATAGATTCAACAAGGTGTTGGAAACATTCCTCAGAGATTTTGCTCCATATTGACATGATAGCATCACACAGTTGC
>JBBBVU010000022.1:3978710-3996693 GCA_037177055.1 Atherinosoma microstoma | reverse complement strand
GATAAAGTAGCTGCTGGACTATCCTGCCCTGTTTCTAACATAACACCAAAATAAACTTCACTGTTAGACTGAATTAACTTACCTGTCCAGCAGAAAGCCCTCTTCCTCATGAATTATCTCCATCTGGTAAACGCTACGCCGATGTAAACTCTCGTTTTCTCCTGGTTATTTTTCTTGGTTATTTTTCCTCTTACTCACGGGGCAAAGAGTATGAACTGTCCTCCATTTCAATGGAAAACGGCAAGTTGAACGAACCGCTGTCAGCTGCTTGTTACTCCTCCTCCTCCCTGGACAACACACGGGGATTTACTGCTACAACGCTAGGGCTAACAAGTTTGTCCCGTTTCGGCTACTGAATTCAAAGATGGCGAGGCAATATGGCAGCTTTCAGCTGTTTACGCTGCCACCTATGTATTTATAAATAACTAATTCTAAGCTTCAAGAATACTTTAATTTGGATACGTTTGTGATTAGACTAAGATAAAATAGGTATTTATGAAAGTGATACTTGATTTTTGGAAATATAGCCAAATTAAAAGCCAAATTAGTTACACACTGTCCCTTTAAGGAATTTAATAGAAGTCTAAACGCAGCAGTCAAAATACGCTGGTGGCTATTTTAGTGTTAAAGAAGAGCTTTCACAGTTCGTCTGTCAGATCTTGACAATGGCAGATTTACTACTAGAGGAACAGTAGGGGACGTGAGCCAACTTCAAGGACTGCAGGGATCTCCACATGGAGACTTTTATTTGGCTGATCAGTCGCTTTAGGGTCCTGTCTCGCTGGGCGAGGCCTCTGAAACACGAATAAGTAAGGGCGTAAGATGTACATGACAATGGATTTCAGCCTCCGCATTTATCAAGGTCTGATCATTCATACGCTGGAATTGGTCAGATACGAACGTTTCATAAATCACACGTGGCTCCCATCGTAAGATCATTCCTGCGCTCAGATGTGCACTCATTTCCACGTTTGTTTGATAAATGAGGACCAATGTGATCGTCAAAGTCCAACAACATTTACCATCATGTTAACTCTGCAGAGGAGTAACTGATACTGTTAGACCATTAGTAGTCCTTCCTTTGACATTGTTTTTAAAAAGAACACTGCATATGAAGTTCAGGTTTAAGAGAATTAAAGGCCTCTCTTCACTAAGAGCTCTGAGACTCACAGAGATGTCACCACAGTAGTGGCAGAGTGACATTTTCTGGTATTTGTCAGGATTTATCAATTTTAAATGCTTAAAAGCTAAAAACCAAGAAGCTAGGCCTTGCATTTGCTAGCTAAAGAGCTCCAGCGCTCTACCGCTAGCTAGAGCAGCTTAGATTAACAAAAATAGTGCTTCACAAACATTACATCAAAATCCAGTATCTTTTCTTTTTCTTTTGTCTTGATTGTACAAATCATCCCTTTTTCTTCACTTCCTCCATAGCATTAGCGTTGTCTTGGGCCTCTTCGCTACATCTGCAAAATGGTTTCCCCCTCGACTTTGTTTATGGTGGTAAAAGTGTTTGTTTTTTTAAACTTTTATCCAAAATGGCAGAAGTATATTATGTAGCTGTTGATATGACATAATACTTTAAAGCAGAATAAGGTGGTCCAGGGCTGGAAACCAAAGTTACAGCATCTCAGCAATCCCCCCCCACGCCGCCTTTAGCATTAGCATTGTCTTAGGTTTTTGCTACATCTGCAAAAGTTTTTTTCTCCCCCATCTTTATTTGTTGTAGTGAAGATGTTCTTTCTTCTTCCCCCCCCAAAAAATACCAAAAACTTCCTTCAGGTTACCGTTGTTTAATGCCTTTAATGATGTGATGAACATTAAATTTACTTAGATTTTTCTGAATTTCGTTTATCTGTTAACTCTTATTCCAAAGTTTCTCCGACTACTACTGAGTCACATTAAATCAGCTCAACATCATGCAGCATTTTGGTCTGTATAGCTAACAAATTGTGTCTGCATGTAGGTGGGCCTGGAGCCAACCAGTTTGTTCGAGGTACCCAGGCCAGAAGTTTAAGCATGAGGTCACCAACCAAGCCCAAGGAAGCTCTGAACAAAGTTCTCCCACTGCGATGGTCATTTGGGAGTAAAGACCGCATCAAACACTCAGTCCAGTCCCAGTCTGGAGAGTTGGTGGAGTACCTGGAGTCGGGGCGCCGGCCACGATGCACCAAAGACCCTATCATCTCCCTGGTGGCCTCTCCACCACAAAGGAATGCCCAGGGAAGAGTGCTGGAAGTAGGTCAGGACTGCAGCTCACCAAGTGGCAGCAGCCTCAGCTGTACAGACAGACTCAGCTCTGACATGGGTTACTCCCCTAAAATCCCAGAGGGACAGAGTAGGGTCTGCATGGACAGAACCGTCAACCATGGATTTGGGAACGGTAGCCATGCCAAATCCAGAGAGGATGAGTCTCTGTGGCAGGGATCATCTAAGAGAGCGAGGCCGGATCAGGGAAGGGTCCTGGACTTTCAGCTGCACAGAGGGGCCATTCTAGGGGGTCACATAAGTCACAGTGCTCCTCCAAGTAGAGACTCTACACTTAGAAGAAGCAAAGTCCAGACAGGTGGGGCCCCGAGGGGGCAAAAAGACCTACAAATGGCCATTCGAACTGAGGAAATGAGGGGGCAGAGGGGTGAGGAGGGTCGGAGCCAAGACAGCCTCTTGTCATATTTCAAGCCTGTATTCATGAAGAAAGATATCCCCAGATCACCAGTCATGGAGCACGAGAGGAGAATGAATGTTCACGGACAGCTGGGGAAGCTAGCGAGCTGTAATTTAGCCAAACTTTCCCTCTCCAACGGGACGCTGACTGCGGTGGCATTGGAGGAGAAGAGGGGCGGCGGCGTCCACAGCTGCGACCCCCATAACTGCAAAGCACATGTTCTGAACGGCAGAGCTAGGAATCATGATCGCACCGACATCAAGCGCGCTCACAGCTCCAGCAACATCCAGACGAAGCTGGACTTGACGTTTCGCAGGTGCGCCTCCCTGCAGAGGAACGGAGACGTGGCGGTGCCTCCATCCCACCGCGTCCTGCTGTCAGACAAGCCCGGCTACGCCACTCTGCAGCGGACACGATACAGTACCACCTCACTGGGTACGCAGGTCACCAAGGCCGTAAATGCAGCCTCATCTCTCAATTTTTACTGAATTAGATGTTTTATTTTTATTCTTCATTGAAGTTTTTGTTATTTACTTTTTGAAGGGTCACTGTTTAACTTACAGCTTTTTATTTTTTTCTGTTTAGTGCCTATGTGACAGCCCAGAATGACCACTGAAAACAAGGAACTCTACTGGTTTCCATCCAGAGAAGCACCCCACCTCACAACAGGAGGTGCCCCCTGAAACAAAATACATCTTCTCTCTCCCTTTCAGAGTACTTTTATAAGTTTTTACCTGTGTGTGTCTTAAACTAAATCTATGCAGACTAAAAAACACTGAGGGAAAATACTACTGTAACGGGATTCATTTCCTCCTTATTTGGTCCTCACAATTTTGTCTACTGTTACTTCATTGGATGCGTTTGGATTTATGATCAGCATTTGGAAAGTCAAGGGTTATTTGATGAATTTGCATGTTCAGAGTTTATTACACAAAGTTAAAGAACTTTGATGTTGGTTTTTGTGGTTTGTATTGACAGATATGAAGAACACAGCACTGCAAGAAGTACTAACTGCACTGTAAATTGGCTGCTGTGTGAACATCGTTTGTTTGCTTTGTTTTTTAGTAGATTTATATCATATTATATTATATTATATTATTGGTGCACTTTCTTTTAAAAAAGCATTTTACTAGGTGAAAAGAACGTCCATGCTACTTTGAAAGAATTATGTTTATCGAAAATGGACAAAATTGATCTAAGTTTAGCACAAAAAGTAAAGAAATTTGAGTTTGGTTATTATTTCTTCCCTTTAATGATACCATTAGGTGTGGTATTGTGTGATTAGTCACCTTTACAACAAGATATAATGGGCTCACGGATCGTTTGTCTCCAAGAAATATGAGTGGTTATGAAATTGGAGGGAATTTTGACATTTTCAAAGCAGTTTGCGACAGAGGCATCAAGGATGAAGAGTCAAAAGATTTTGCCTGAAATCTTGCTATTGACTCTACAAAAGAGTTCTTCCTATATCACAAACAAGGAAACAGCATGGTGAACATCATCATTTGATGACGAACCTGAATATAATATAATCATTAGGCCTATGATATAAAAGATCATGATATAATCATTGCGTTAAGTATCAAAGTTTGGGAAAGTCGGACACGGCTAAAATAATCCGTTTTTGCAGACTGCAGTGTCACCTGCTCTCAGCTCATTGGTCAGTCAATGAAACCTTCGCTGATTGGTTGTAGTGCCATACAACAACGCCAAAAGTTAAACATTTTTCAACTTTCTTGTCACTTTGCAAGCCCCGGTGTGCACGTCTGTGTGGACGAGCGTGAAATTTCACATGCACGAATCACCTGTCGCTTGGCTGGAAGAGGAGGGCAAGCGATTTTCGCCTTATTGCGAAATGTTTGGAGAGGGAGCGACATGTCCTCCCATGTGTCGAGCCCATAACTTGTGAGAATTGTGAGTCTGTGGAATGAGTAACACAGGCAAACGTGTGGATAGTGACCTCTGAAAATCCCCTACAACACTTACCTGTTGGTATTCCTTCTTGTTTGGAGTTTTTGGTGGATTGGATGATTGCCCAATTTTTAAACTTAAATCATTTCACACTGTCAGAGATCTCAAAAAACTCGCCTCCTCCTCCTCATGCTGCTCAGCAGCTGTGGGATGGCATCCCATTCCTCAACCAGGGGTTGTTGAAGGTCAACCAGCATGGTTGCGTCGGTCGCTCTAGCACGAACAGCTAAACCCACAAATGCTCACTTGGGTTGAGATCTGGGCTCATTGCAGGTGGGTCCATCCTCTCCACTCCCAAATTCTGGAGGTACTATGTGATGATCCTAGCTCTGTGGGGTAGAGCGCGATCAATGTGGAGGATGGAGTTAAGTCCCAGATTCTGGAGATATACGATCACCACTGGCTCCAGAATCTCATTCCAATATGTCTTATCTATCAGCCAGGTGCCAATCAGGTGACATGACTAACACACACCTGACAGCACTTACCAACATGAGAATATCGTAGGGGATTTTATAACATTTTTTTGTTGGCACTACCAACACATCAAGCTGTGTTGCTCATTCCACAGAAACACAATCCTTACAAGTTGTAAAGGTGACTAATCAGGCTTTCCATCGATGTATAATACTCCACCAACTGGTATTATTTAATAAGAGAAATAATCGACCAAACACACATTTCCTTCATTTTTGTGCTAACTTTATTTGTAACAGGTTACTTCGGTGTGGGAAAAGACTCTGGATGTACAATAGATTATATATATCAAGGGACATTTTTAAAATGTACAGCTTATGATGTAGAAAATTGAACAATTCTTCCCTCAAAATGACCAGGCTCTATGATATGATGATGGTGGAACGATTCTTCTGAATTTCTACTATGTCAGAAACCAGCAAATGGAATATTAAAACACTCAGTAATCTTTCTAAATATATATAAAGATTTAAGTCAGCTATTAGCCAACAGATTCTTAGATTGCTTAAAGACCAATAAATGACTGATTTGATATTCCAACTCCTGCTGCTCTGTTCTGTGCATTTTACTGTAGTTGGATTTGGATTCTTACTGATAAAATACCAACAAAATCAGGACTGGATCCAAAAAGCCAGCTCTCATTTCATTTGTGATATATAAAGGTATTCACACTGTGTACACACAGTTAATCTGCCTCTGCATCATCAAATTCTCATAACTTGCGGTGAGGAAGGCCCAAATAGACTCACTAGTGGATCTTCCTGCAGCAAACGTAATGATTATTTAATTCAGTCATTGGTCATAATCACAGTTTCTACACATGTCTGCATTTTCCACCGGAGAAAGGAGAGGCATGAAAACCTCAAGGGAACATAAAGATTTTTTTTTTATTTATTCAAACATCAACTTTGATATTTTACATGCTCATTTTTTGAGCTTCTGCATTGCAAATTTATCTCTGAGGATTGTTAATGTGCATTTGTTCACTTCTTTGTTTTCATTTTCTCGCATCAGTTTAACAACACTACCAAAAGTAAGTCATCGTGTATGAAATATGTGTCTGAGACATTATTGAGGAAATATGGTTAGATTATATTTTAGTAACTTTTTTAAAAGTCTACATTTTGTACCTGATGTGTAATTATATAATTTAAGTACCAGATAAAAACTGTATGTTTTAAGCTTGGTGTTTAAGGTCAGAATATTATGGCTAAGTGGGTTTGAATTGGACACTACACACTAAATTCTTGCATTGGACTGTCTATGATCTCTACTTAATCTCCTGCAAGTTTCAAGGATTGCAAATTAAACACTTTTCTCACAAATTACGTCTGTAATTAATTGATTTATGAACATATGGCTCACATCCAACAGCTGTGCTGGTTTGTGGGCTTTGGTGAGGGCTCATTTCCTTGAAATGTTTACAGTATTTTTTTAAAAAAAACAGGGTATTCCCCTGCAAAAGTAGTAATGACTTCATAGACTTACAACATATATAGTTCATCACAGAGAGGAAGATGTCAAGAAGCTTTGCCAGTGCCACCAGCCATCACCAGGGTCAGTATATGTCTTAATAAAAGTTAGACCTTATTTTTTTTTTTTTCTGGTAGTTAAACAACACAAAAGCTCTGGCAGAACCAGACTTGGGGAAAGCCGCAATGAAGGGCCCCCCAGCTTGTGTAAACTAGAGCCTTTTAGGGGAAAGTTTGAAGGCTGTCGGAGAAGGCGAAAACCACAAAACCACATCACAGTTTCACAAGACAAACAGTCACAGGAGGTTCAATATAGTCGTGACTTAATGCACAGAAAGGCCTGCAAACCATCATCTCATGCAGAAAAAAATCTATATTAAAAATGCACGATAACATGCACTTTTCCTTCGCTTTCACAACCGTGCAGCTTATTTTCAGCAAGTGATTTAGTTCCAAACATGCCGTTATGTGAAGTTTTAGAAGCATTGCATCCTCTAAGGGCCACCAGCAGGGCTTTTACATGCTGTCGCCTCACTCCGTGCACCGCCTGCAGCTGTGTGCATTCGCTTTAATGGTGTTCCATTGCTGCGTACAATCACTTTGACCTTTCACATGTATTTAATATGTATGCAGTGACCCAGCAAACAATCTCTCAAATGCTTTACAATGAAGCACATGTGTAACACAGATTATGTCAAAATATATATATTTTTTAAAAATAGGAGTGTTAGAAGAAATCATTCCTTTACTCCTGAGCCTCAAACCCCATGTGGAGGGGGTGTACACATCATCCACGGCTACAGACTTAAAGTCTGGTTTCTGAAAGGTTTCTTAGCTGCTCCGCTGTTCTGGAGAGATGTTTTACCTGAAATCTGCTGGAGCAACTCCTCCAGACTGGCTGTCACAGCTCCAAATATTCCTTTTACTACTTTGGATTCCACTACTCCTGTTCCATCTACTCCTGTTTCTCTTTTATCCGCTTGTGCTACTTTATCTTTTTACAAGAAAACACCCATGATTTAATAAGTCTGTTTTTTTTTTCCTCCTTTCATTTTAACTTTACATAAAAATGACTCACATTAAACACGTCTTGGAATGTCACAGATTATATTACCACTCGGCATGTACTGTTTGAAATGGAAATTCCTCCTTCATTTTGCCTTGATGTGAACAGATGGCGGTTCCTGAGGAAACACCATTGCTGAATGGTGGCAGATGGCTGTTTGATGGCGAATGGCGCTTGGCAGCAGTCACGGGTGGCCAGAGAAGTGCCACGGCTACAGTGATGGGCAGCATGTGCAGCAGCAGTTCCCTTGATGACAGTGAAGGAAGAAAGCTGTCTGGTGTCATCCTCAAACCCACATTGCCATCAGCAATATCAGGGGCAGCTGTGAAAACACTTTTGGGGATGGCCGTAAAGCTAATGTTAACCATTCTGATATTTCACTTAGCACAATGTGGATTAAAAGGGTAACTAGTACATCCCGATGGCAGTGCTGTACAGGCAAGAAAAGCTGAGCCTGCATACCTAAACACCATTTTCATGAGGATAGCTTTCCACTTGGTGGCAGCATTGTCAAGGTTTTTCGATAATATGGCTGCCTTTCCAGGCCAAAATTAAAAGCAGATGTGCAAAAAATGAAAACAATGACAGATGAGCAAATATTACATCAGTTATAAGATGGCACGTTATTAGACACACTGAGTTTGCTTTCTTTCTGACAGTGGCAATCAAGACAAACAAGTTTGTTGAGACTTTGAAATAGCCCAATCTCATATCGTCTGATTTCTCCTTAACTGTAGATATGTTGACATGGGGAGCTCAAACTCCAGTCCTGGAAGGCCACAGTCCAGCTGGTTTTAGGTACTTCCCTGCTCCAACACACCTGGTTCACATGAAATGGATCCAATAGTTTGTTGTCCTGCACAATGGGCTGCTACTTTGAGTCAGGCGTGTTGAAGAAGGAAAACATCAAAAACCTGCAAGATAATGGTGCAGATTGAGATTCCTGACTTAACATATTACTGGCAATTTATAGTTTTGTTTGTTTGTTTTTAAATCAGGGTTAGGTCAACTTCTGAATAAATTCCGTGATTATTACATTAGAAAATAATGCAGTTTATTGAAATACTTCTGGATCAATTGAAAATTAACTATGGTATATTTATATATATTATATGTAAAACTGGTCCTGTAATTCATTTTTTCAATGAATGATTGCATGAATAAAAAGCCCATTTCTGCCACTTCGAGGAGAAAAAAGATTATATTAGTCAAAATAATTAAAATAATGAGGTACTATCATACTTGTGACCAAGTATTTCATGTTCAAGACTTACTATCTCGTAATTATTTCTGTATTTATAATTAGTCTGATCAGATTATCCTAACAAAATGAGAAGTCACTCCAGTGTCACTAAGTGTGTCAAATATGTGGTTTTTTCTTATTTAATCCTAATTAAATCAGTCTTAAAGAGTTATAGGGGCAATAATTTAATTTATTTGGGCTTTTCTTGCTCTAGTCTTTAGATTACGTGGAAAATATAACGTTATCATTGGTATAACACTGTAAAGGCTATTCATCTAAACTGATTACGTAATCCCAATACTTCTTATACATGAACACATAACCAAGATCGTTTAATATCGATTGTAATATTGGAGTCGGTGAAACTAACAGTTTTATGGTTGGTTTAGCACGTAAGGGGAGCAGACTGACAGGGAGGAGCTCCACTCACCAACAGCATGCGGAGCCTACAGCTCAGGGGAAAGGAAGCGGAAATAAACGTCGAAAACCTTATGCTACTAGCTAGCTTTGGGCTCCTAGGACGGGGTGGAAGCGACACTACACATATATCGTTGGTTACCTCTCTAGAGGAAGCAGGGAGAGCATAATTACACGATACCGTTTTGTTTATTACGGTGGCAGCCTCGAAACGGAATATTGCGAGTGGTAAGTTTTATTTGTCCTTTTTTTTTCTTTATAGAAAAGTTGTATACTTATATACTCTGTATATCGACGGGTTAGTCAAGTTCACAAATGTTAGCTGGGCTAACTGTCCCTGTAAGCTAGCAACAACAGCTTGCGCTATGAAAAAAAAAAGGTGTTTTCTTCCTTTTCACATTTGTCAACGTGAAGCTAGCCAGCAGGCCTCCAGTGTTGATTTTTTACGTATCGTGTTCATTATTAAAGCTGGCACAATTATTATTTTTTAAACTGTTGATTTGGATGTTGTGGTTTTATGTAGGGGGGGAGAGTTTAATGATCACACCGTATCGCAGTTGTTGTTGCCCCACCGTTAGCCGGCTTGCTAACTCGTTCTAGAACAGTGGGCGCAGTCTGTTCGATGGAACGGAATCGATCTGTTAAAAGTCGACTGGAAACTGTATAAAACTGCTTTGGTGTTTAACATGGCTCGGGTGTGATGTTCAAGTTGGTCGTTTTATCTTTATGGAAAACAATAGTAAGAATGTCATAAAGCGTTATTGCTGTCTGTCTCCCGTCGGACCTCATCTTCCTCTTTTCATGACTTAATATTTAATGCTACCGCTGATGTTCTCGTACGTTTCTCTTGTCTTCAGTAACATTTTAATGGACATCTGTTGAGTTGCTTACAGGTGTTTCTCCCAACAACATGTGATAATTCATTGTGTAGTGATCGTCAGATATACTTGCTTTCAGAGATGTGTCATAATCTGGTTTTATGCTTATATATGAACTGTTAAGCGGTCAAATACGGAAAGTGCTTTTTCTTTTAAATGAACGAAATCAAAGTGTACTTGCTGAATTGGCAAACTTTGGTTAGTCTTAAGTCATCTGGCTGACTGTCAGCTTTAATGGTCTTATCAGGTTCTGACTTGTATTAGTGTGAGCTCATCAGAGCTGTACGATATCGTATTAGAAAACAACTTAATTGGATAACGTACCTTTATCTATTTAACTCAGTAACTTGAAGTTTAGCCACAGTATCACTGTCAGCACTGTTTAAGTAACAACGGATTTATCATTGGTCGGGCCAGCAGGTTGTTGTTAAAGAAGGTCTGTGAAAATGGTCACTGATTGTAGTGTAAGCCTTGTGTCAGTATCCTTTGATTCTTTGACTGTAGCTAAGAGTAGCAGCAACAATGAACATCAAGGTCTGAGAGCCTTTTCATACATCTTTATCCTTGAAAGTAACTATTAAAATATTGCCTGCTATGTTTTCGATTAAGAAAGCAACGTGTTTGATGATAGAACAACGCTTTCTCTGTAGAGAAATAGTTATAAATATATGTATGCAAGTGAATTTGTCAGCTTTGCACCATCTGAAAATGCAAGGTTTGTTCTTGATCTTGGTGGATTATGTTAATCAAATTTCATTATAAATGAAAATCTTGTTATGTCCTAGCAAATTTCTGTGTGCCTTTCAAATTGTTTTCCCCCATGCAACTGCAGTTCAAAACATTAGTCTGACTGTCACATGGTTGTTTGTTTGCAGGTACTGTGCCGTGACCTTTATGTGAGGTCTGAGCCCTAAAGCAACGGGTCAGCGACCGGAGGAGAGACTTGGAGAAAAAAAACATTTGACCTGGATAAGTGTTAGCATTTTTGGTTTTAATTTGGCCGTGAAAAAGAAAAAAAACACTCAACAGACAAACCGTTTTCCAACCCACCACAAGGACCATGGAGGCCATTGCCAAATACGATTTTAAAGCTACGGCTGATGATGAGCTTAGTTTCAAGCGTGGAGAAATCCTCAAGGTAAGTGACAACACCGTCAATGAATCAAAGTTATCCTTTTCATTAATCTGACAAACCACATTCATAAGAGAAAATTGTTTGATTTTGAGTGAGCGCTTAAAATACAAAATACAAAGCAGTCTCATGATGGCAGATGTAATAATTAAATGTGGAACTTAATTAATAGGTTAATAGATTTTAGTGGTGTTCCCCATCACATCATAGATTGTTATATAAACATGCAGCACTGATGTTACACGGAAGGCACAGTGATGATTAAAAAGGCATAAGTGCAGAGTTTTCCTCTATGAACTATTTAAAGAGCTCAGTCTGAAACCCTGGGCTTGTCCAGATCCTCAGGCATGATTAGCTTCTTTAAAGCTTTATGCCATCTTGGTGCCTAAAAGGATTTTTTTCTTCTTATTCTTCAGCCACGATGCCTAGATACTCTATCTCAAGGTCTATACTTTAATTTTCCTGCACAGGGACTCTCCTTGGATTTAAGCATAATCTGTATAATCCTCCCTGGTTAGTGTGATGAAGGTCAGAGTGCAAATGGAAAGATTAGATTATTCTTTTTATAGTGTCTGCTGTTCTAGGAAGATGTGCATGGCTAAATGCTCATAAACCACCCTCTTCTTTTGACCATGCAGGAATTTAAGGACCCTTTTCTTCATTTTAGTTTTAAGATAAGTCCCTTTTTTTATGATGCAGAACTGACTTTAGTTTGCTGTGAAGATAGGTCTCTGAAACACTTCTCTGAAGATGTTAGCTGATTATAGAGGGACTAGTCTCTTATATATGACATGTAAGAAGTTGCCTAACTTAGTGGGATTTTAGCATAATCTGACATTCTGTTTTGATTGTAGCACTGACTTGCTTTGTGTTGATATACAAGTAGATGTTAAATTGTTCTGTAATACAAGAAGATATTTTGTACTTAACAACTATGCCAGATTTTAGAATAATATCCAGTGTTATGTTAAACATTGTGGACTTTTCTAAGAGGATGGCTGCTGTTTTAGGCCAAAAAGAGATTTCACCATACAGCCTTGAAAAGACTTCTTATCTCAGCAGGGGGGCCCTAAGGGAGAGAAAAATTCAGCTTAGTATACCCTGAGCCAAATACTTAGCTAAGTAGGACTTCTGCTACATTTGCATACGAGACAAGAAATTACTTTACTTTTTCCTCCCATCTCAGCTCGCTGACAGCTGTTTTCATTGGAAAGGGGACGGATTTTGGTCAGAATGCAGTTCTTCACTTCTTTAGAAATGCTTCTAATCTAGCTTCCCCTTCATGGACGTCATTTAAGATGAGGTTTGGGGGTAATGTAGTAAACTTAGTATTACTTACTGAATATATATTTTATAACTTCTTATAGTGATATTTAAAAAAAAAAATAAATAAATAAAAAAAAAACTCATTGTGCTCGTCAGTTCTCCTTAGGTTTAGTATTTCATGGTGGGTTGACTGCTGTGAACCGTTGTTGGGATGAATACAGTTAATGCAGAAGAATTAACAGGATGTTGATTATTGTGCAATGATATAAAAGGATGTTAAAGTTAATGTGTACAGACTGGAGCTGACACAGGGTGAAAAAGAAAACATTGTCCTAAGCAGTGTTCACATTTCACCATCATTATTTGCAGGCTGGTTTGTACATATGGCTTTTTTTCCCATTGAAATGAATTGGCATGATTTTTCCAATGCAATATCTTTATCTTGTTTTCCACTTTAGAGACTTTCTCAGTACTACTTCATTAGTATCAAGTCTTGACTGTTTCACTACATTAACCTATAGAGGCTGGGATGGAACATGCTCCTGTCAGTCACTGAAACATTCAGCTTAACATAGTGTATATGGTAGCTAACTCTGACTGCTCATCAGTAATTTAAAGGAACCTATTTTTAAAGAAACTGAAATGTCCCTTAAAGTTTTATGCATTCAGGAAACTTGGCTGGGATTGAGAGCTTTTTAGAGCAAAGACTGTCTCAAACTAGTGGCGCTGGATAGCTCAACTAGTTGAGCTACTGCTCCATGTACAGAGGTTGAAGGTGCTTGATGCATCTGGCCTGGGTTTGAGTCGCAGCTTGTAGCCATTTGCTTTTCAAGTGTCTCAAACTTAAGGTGTTGTTGCTGCTCATTCTGGTAGCAGGACATAAATGGCCAACACCAGTCTTCTTTTGTTAAGAGTTCATATAAAAAACTTTCAAAGCTCTGATGTTTTCTGTTGTCAGAACTCAACTTAAATGTCTAAGCAAGGCCTGATGATTAAAAACAGGTATGTTGACGCCACTGATTGCCATCCACATTCTAATCACTGTGGTGTGGAGAAAACCGTAAGAAAAGCTAGATCACCATGGTCTCACACATTTAATGTCTCTATAGCTCTCCCTCCCTCCCTCTCTCTCTCTCCCTCTCTCTCTGCATTGAGCTTTTTAGATCAGTTGGATTGGTTGGTTATATAATAGTTGTTAAAACATCAATGACACTAAATTCTGACCTCGACTGCCATTAATAAAAGTGCGTACTTGTACACAACACATCAGTGCTTTTAGAACTGGTCATTTACATTAGATTGGCTTTTTCTTTTGCCTGATGGTAAAGGCCACGTTGCATACAAGCATTTGGAGTTTTGTACTACAAATTTGGAAGAAAAAAAATCCAACTTTTTCTTTGGTTGGCTGTTTGCTGTGGGTCCTTTGCAACTATCCCAAGTGCTATCTGCTGATACTAATACTAAATAGCTCTGCTCCCTGGACAAAGGGTCCCTCTCATAAGAAAGCAGCCCTGTGTTAAGGCTTTGCGTGTTTGTAGCATCATTAACCTCACACTATTTTCAGTATCACTCAGAGATGGTAGCAGTGTGGCTAACCGAAGCACTCATCTTGATTGTATACAATAAAGACCTTCTAGACTTTTTCAGATTATCACTTTGGACTTCTAGCCTTGCTTTGCCAGTTATTCACCGTGTCACAGTGTTATCACACACTAATGTTAATAGTGTGTTGATGATTAATTTTTTTGCACATAGAACTAAGCTCTACAGAGCATCGTGTCTTTCTCATTACTGCGGACAGCTGGGGGAATTTTGCTCACCACAAATGGCTATAATCTGGCTGATCAGGTGACTTTATATCAGTATTAGATATGTTTTAGAAAATGTAAGCATTTAACTACCTGCTAAAGTTGCTAGTAATATTGTAATGCTAAATGTAATGTAGGTATTTAAGTTGGAATGCCAGTGTTGCAGAAAATGATTAATATTATCATTTCTCTCACTACTTTTCCTAATGGAACTTGATGATTTTTGAGTAATTTTTCCAACTTTTGTAACATTTCTTCAAAAGTTTGGTCACAAAGTTGTGGTACAAGCAGCATTTAGCCTTAATTTAGCATTTTACTATAAACAGTATGGTTTAATTCTGTAGTCACCTTATAGGCTACTGTAGGTCTTAACAGTCATGAATGGGGTTCAACAGGTTGTTTGCAGTTTCGTGTTTTTCACTGAAAGTCACAGTGGTAAAACGTGGGTATTAGACAGCTCCATCTCTGGCTTAATGCCACGCAGCCACAAAGCCGTCTTGCCCATGTTAGATGATTACATAAAAAGGCTTTTCTTTCTGCCACTGTGGGGATGAAAAGGTTGCTTGAGGGACATGAAATCCTCTGTTCACCTTTGACGTGGATGAATCTTGGCACGGATGAAGAATGATGAAAGGTGACGTTTGTTGTTGGATGACAATTGTTGTAAAAGCACCATGAGAATTTCCCTCACTCGCAGAATTTATATTGATGACTTTATTGACATAGAAACTGTCAGCCCATTGAGATCCAGCTATTCTGGTTTTAGCTAACTCTGAATTGGGGTTAAGTAGTAAACCCTGACCCAAAGCTTTTGAAGATATATTTGTGTATTATCAGATTAGATGTACGATGGTGGGGAAAAAAATAAAATATGGATTTAGTTAGAACACAAGCTCATGCTTTGTACTGCAGGCGCTGTTATCAGTGTGACTACTCTGTTCAATCAGCGGCAGCTCATAGAGATGTGAATAAAGCTACACAATAAATGTTAATGGGCTTTTTCTTATTTAGAGTTTGTGGGACAGATGTAGATGCTGAAAAAAGACAGAAGGCAGATATTACATGATAAAGTTTAGGATGTTTAATTCATGGCCTCATTCAACAAGCTTTAGTTACTTTCCATTGAAAGCCTGCTGCACCACTTCAGCATGGAGGTAGAGACTGTTTTAAAAAAGGGGAAGGGAGTTATTTCTACATTTTATTTTTGAACTTTGACTTTTAAAAGGGGGTATTCATGATGTCTGATTTGGTTTTTACCTAAACACAGCATTCATTCAAAGAAGGAAATAAACTCTATAGTCCATCTCTCAGTGACGGAAAATTTGCTTTGGGAGCAGCTCATTGCCATTCAACCCTATATGCTCCCTTAGACAATGTACCTGTGTTAGAACAAGTCATGGGCACTTATCACATGAAAGGAGACCCTTATGGGACCAGTGGATGAAGATATTTATTATCTGATTGTGTTATTTGCTGTTTATTGGGTAGAATGGAAAGTCAAACCCCTCATTAAGCTTAGATTTTGGAAATTCAGTATCTGTTAACATTTAACACAAAATGTTCAATGTATTAGATGTGTGTACTTTTGAATTTGCTCCTTATCAGTAAAAGACAGGCAGAGTTAGTAACAGAACCTTCCTGTTTTCTCTTAGAGGCTGTTCTGAGCTGTTAACTGCTGAAACTATCAGAATCTTAACATGACAGCATATTTGTTCTAGTGTTTGATATACAGCTACAACCGTAGGAGTATTTGACAGCACCGGAGCATGGGCTTCTTTGTAAAATATTTTATTTTACAAACGTGCAAAGTGTGGGCCCCACACAAATTTGCATAATGCAGGCTGGGTTAGTTTCATAATGTGATTTCCCATCATGTGTACAAAAAAAGAGGAAGTTCTCATGTTGCATGAAAGACTTTTTTTTTTAATTCCAGGTTTTACTGTATTTTCAGCCTTTTTTGAAATACTATTTTTAAGTATGGCTTTGGTCTCGGTTGCAGTTGTTGCCTCAGGTTATTTCCGCATGTATACTTTATCAACACTTAATGTTCGTATTTGGTTTTTATGTTCTGTGATGCGAAAAGTCAGTCACTCAAATGTCAGCTTTACTAGTATAAAGGACTATGTATATGAGGACTATGTTTGCACATTAGGAAGACGCTGTAAAATCTGTAGTGGGTCAATCAAAATTTAAAGCTGTCTTTTTTTGGCTCAGGTACACAGATGTGTCACCTGAACCTCCTGTAAAAGATTAAATTAAATCTAAATCTACCATCAGGAATAAGAAGTGTTAACAGGTTCTATAATGAACCTTTCAATTCCTATTTATATGTCTGTGGTGGCCACCAAAATGTATGAAACTCCGAAGGCTTACTTTTTTTTTCTTCTTTTTTTTTTAAGCTCACTTTCTCGCTTTCTATGTCAGAATATAGATCTGGAGGCATAGCAGCAGTCAAGCGTTGGACCCAGCCAGGTCTGGCCATTGCCCTGAGCACTCTACACTTGTTCACATTTTCTCCTTAAATGAACAAAGATTAACAGCCTTTTACAACTGAGAATTAAATACTATTCCCAGCTCTCTGAACACTGCCCATGTAAGCATGATCCAAGATCTTCCAGACCGCTATGTTCACTTCTACAAAACAGTGTCTGCTGATAAAAAGCTTTTGCTTATATTGACAAAGTCATTCTACTTTGTCAATATATGGCAGCTCGTGATTAAATATATGGCAGAGAATTGTAATTTAAGATCACTCCAGGAATGAAATGAGAATTTACTAATAGATCACAAACAGAACTTGGATAATTGAGATGATATGTTGTCCTAAAACAAAGCTGACATCAGCTAACAAAGAAGGTTTTTTAATCTGCTGTTGTATAGAAAGTCTGACTCGTGATACAAAGGTTACAGCTGATAAGCAGTATGTTGATCAACTTTGTTGCAATTGTAGCAACCTTTATCAGACATTATATTAGCGTTATATATATATATACTGGGTGCTATTCATTTTTCCTTTTGTTTTCTAACAAGGAAGGGTTTTTTTTTAACACTTTTTTTATTTATAGCAGGTTGTTCTGTCAAAGTTACATCATTTAAAGCAGTGGTTCTCAAACTGGTGGTCGGGACCTCCATGTGGGTCACCAGATCATTTCAGGGGGTCGCCAGATAATTATAAAAATGTATAGACTACATTTGTCTTATAAATTTGGGATTTATGTCAGGGCTGTCAAAATGAAACCATAAATGCAGAGATAAATCTGCATTAATATATAAAAAATGTGAATTTGGCATCAACTTGGTGAGAGAAACTGATTTTGGGCATGTAGTTGCCTTGTCACAGCAGTGAACCGAATCCACTAAAAAACACTTTATACTCCTTTATTTATGAGATTCTGAAAGTTTTCAAGCCTTACATTTAGAGGATGGCTGCAGGACGACCCATCTGATATATCATACAATTAATTACTGTTGTGGACGGGGGGGGGGGGGGGGGGGTTGCAAACCCCAATGTCTGTTATCTTGGGGATCTTGGCTCAAAAAGTTTGAGAACCACTGATCTAATGTCTCAGCCAGTGTAGCCTAGATCTGGCT
>JBBBVU010000022.1:3951386-3975669 GCA_037177055.1 Atherinosoma microstoma | reverse complement strand
TCATGACGTATAGACGCATTTTCTGCAAAGGAAAACATCCAGGTCCTGCAGACGTGCTTCTCGGGCATCAAGAACGTTTTTGATGCTGGATGTCAAGCGTCTGATTTACCAGCCTCAAGCGTCCAACTTTGAGCGTCAAGAGCTTTTTTGATGCTGACATCGCGTTTGGTCTGAACGCACCATAAACCTGCATTGACATGTCTGATGGGGAAAGAGTATGTCACTAATTTGGATATATTTTAGTCTGGAAACGTAAGAAAGCAAGACAGCTACTTGAAATGTGTGTAAAGCCAAGGTTTCCAGGTTTCCCTGGTAAAAAAGTTGCTCAGCTAAGAAGGGAAGAGAAGCAGCAGACACTCCTGAAGCATTCCAGCAGAGTGGTAAACTTCCAGCAGACAGTGTGAAAACTGAAGGGAGTAGCCCACAGAAAAGTTGCTCCAATTCATCTTTCTGGCCAGTCAGTTTCTATCTGTCAAGGAAAACTCTGGAAAAGTCCACTTGCTAAAATGCTGTAATCCTGCGTTACAATAACAGCAACAATGACGATAATCACAATAATGTACACGGTAATGAAAGAGATCGGGATTGGCAGTTGTGTAAATTTCAGATTTCGGTGCTTCTCTATTTTGAATTCCATAACACACAAATACATACATAAATCAAATGAAATGCTATTGTTTTTGTTGATTAAAGATCAAATATTGACACTGTTTTTTTTTAATAACTCAATCAGATTTTAATAGTTGGAACCATTTTGTATAGGTTGACCATTCATGGCATCTATGTGCTTATTGACTTATCAATATTGAAACAATTCAAATCTCCCTGTACAGTTTATCAAATTGGTGGGAAAAATTAATATTAAAACCAATACTTGAGCTTCTAAAAGATTATGCTAGATGACTGTATGTTTTTTTTGTTTGTTTGTTTTTTTATTTGTTTCTTTTCCTCGAAGCTAATCTATTTACAATCCCACTGGAAAATGTAGCATGTTCAAATATTTCTTCACCATAATTTTTTTCCCCCTGAATTTCTGCCATTTCATTCTTTGTGTCTCTGCAATCGAGGCATCCATTCAAAGGCAACATACATGGAGCCACTCTTGTAGGTTTACATGTATTTTTACCCGCAGCTACATGCTCTGGCCTAATGGCTGTCCAACTGGGCATGGGCAATGTTTAATATGTCAACACTCAAACCTGCCGTTTAATTGAACTTATGAATTGCCTATAAAGTGGAAATGGACTGCCTTTTCATATTTTTCAACCTTTTTTTTTTTTAACCTTTTTTATTCTTTTAGCAAAACGCAGTATGTAATGTCCTATGTGAACTTAACAAAAAGGAGTAGGTTTACATTGATCTAATTGTAGTAAATGCTATGTTTTTTTCCTTTTGTGTTGCAGCTGACAGTTTATGCATGTTTAAGATGTAGATTTTCCAGTATTTTAAGAGCAGTGAAGTAAAGAGGGGGATAGAAATAATCTTGGGAGAGGCTCTACATAATGCTGGTTGCATGTTTCTGTTAATGGTGACAAAAAAAAGGGGGGCTGTTCAGTGTGGTAATGAAAAGACAACTTACCCTTCCAGTGGATTAATATGGAATCACAAAAAAGTCACTTTGCTATTGCTATGAAGCTTCTGGGGATGATGCTAAATTGTGCAGCAAAAAAACCACAACTTTCCAGCTCTGAAAAAGAAATGCCCTCATTTTCTTATTTGCCCTTGGGAAGCTTTCCTAAGCTGATCACAAGGAGTGCAATTCTTCAAAGCTTTTCTATCTTTCTTTCTCTTTCTTTTCTCTTTTTGTGTTGCCTTCCCTTCCTTTTGCTGTTTGCCTCTTATGATGCCCTCGGTCAGTGTTTTCTGCTCTCCTCTTGCCCCTGCTGCCTTTTCCCGCTTGCTACTTAGCTCCTGGGAGTGAGTCAGAACTGTAATTAGGTCTCACTCCTTCTCATCTCCGCATCCCTCCCTGCTGATGTGCCATAAAGACATTGACAGCTGTATTTAAACCAGAAGTTATGATCCTTTGTCTGTGTTTTCTCTGCTCAGCTTGAGTTAGTATTCTGCACAGCACATGTTCAACATTTACTTCTGAATACATGCCATTGGCCACAATATCAGATCTGTTTACAGCACAGATTTTTGTCAAACTCTGAAAATCTAAATCTGATTTGATGAACACTATTTTTTTTGTGTTCTGTAACTTTGTAAAGCACAGATATGCTTATCTGTTTCTGGTTGTCCAACATTCAGTCAGTCTGTTTTGAATCCTTGGTCTGTGCTCTGTAAAGGAGCCTCCCCATGTGGTAATGACCCCAATCATTGTTTAAATAACAACAGTATTAAAAGTCTCAATTTACTCAAATCCAAAATTAATCTCTTTCTGCTTTCTCTCTGTGTTTATGCATCGGGATGATAATCATGTGGTGATCATTGTTGTCCTTGCCTGATGTAAAGTCTGCTGCCTCCCTGCTGGGAACAAAAGAGGTCAGACTCGGGATTGAGATGATTTTATTAAATCTGTCTGTCGTATCCATCATTATAACACCTTGTTATTTAAAATCAATGCACTAATGCTTCATCAACCCTTTTAAAGACCTAATCCTTGAGGCGCTGCATGCTGGCCTAGTTAGTGCACCACTGGGGGGGTGAATCATTTTGTGCCCTTTCTAAGATCGACTGCCACCTCAGTCATCTCTTCTGATGCCAGTATGGCAAAATACCAGGCCGCAGACTCTTCCAGGGATTTACATTTAGATGTCCTCAAGCATCTCTTAGTGGTTGTGTAATCACTGCTGCTTTTCTCAACACCTTTTCTGTTTCTTTATTGATTCAGTGACAGTTTGCTAGATATCTTAAATGCTTGATTAAGTCACAGTTTCTTCAGGGACTTTGATCACTATTAATGAAATTTTTTTTGTTTTAAGGAAGCAAAATCTACAGTTTCTAAAACTTTTATTCTTGACAAAAAAAAAGGCAGCGATGTTACTCAACCATTTTCAAGGTTTCCTCTCTTAATCTGCGTCTTCACGTGATATGAAGGCACATTTTTTTCTGGTGCAAAAAATCAAACCGTGTAGCTTTTTTAAATCACACTGAACAACTTCTCTGACTTTTCTAATTCTCTGCAACATGGACTGTTTTTGAAATGTGTGCAGTGTCTGTTCCATTCAACACATGTAAACTTGATTTGTCCTTTTTGTATAAGGATAATGGTTTAATGAAAAGGCATCTCCTGATAAGTATCAAGATGTTTGAGCTTGTTTAAAATGTACATTTCCTTTGCGATTTGGTTCGGTGGCTGTACTTTGACTTTATTTAAAAATAGCATGCTGTTTTCACTTATCATTTCCAGCGGTCTGACTTCACAACTTTCATGTGGTATGGTTGCTGTATGTTGAGTAAATAGACTGCATAAAAGGTTTCATCAGGTCCATTTAAACTGCTCGTAGATCCAAAAGGTTTTCGAACTCTGAGGTACTGATGAGCCGCTGGGTCATTTGTTTTGCTGTCTCGCTGGCCTTCTGTAAACTCAGATTAAATCACACTCAAGGTAATCCCTGCTCCTGATTCATTACAATCCCGTGCGTCTGTGCAGATGTTTATTTTGTTTGTTTGTTTTTGTTTAAGCATTGGATTTTCTCTGCTGCAACTTTCTCTCTCACTATCTACCAACAGTTGTATTAAGCTGCATTTAATTATTGCAAATTCACATGCAATATGCATGCAGCGTGCAATCATGTATGTGAATTTGCAATAATGTCATTTTAAGCAAGAATATTACTTTTATTTAAATACTTACCATTACACAGGGATTTTTCCTTTGGGTTGCCAGAAATGTAAAAATGAGTGGTTCAGTGTAATTATTACCTTGATGTTATTACTTGTATTTTGTCCAAATCAAAGCAAAAGCAATAATGTGCTTCCTCTGTTGCTTTGTAAACTATGAGTAGTTGGATTAGCCCAACAGTAGATGCTACACAGACTTTGCATTAGATGACAGAACAAAAGAAGAAATCGTATAATTCCAAAGTTTTACAGCCAGTCAAACAGGATAGTTGCATACTTGGATTTAATGTGACCATTTTTCATGTTCGCTGTCATATACGAGTTTGTGGGTGGAAGTGAGATATTATTTTTAGAGTGTGTGTGTGTGTGATTAAGAGAGGACAAATAGGGGGAGGAGGAAGATGACAGTGGCAGCTGTGGAGGAGATAATCCCTGGCCTGGACCTTTGCCTCTCAAATAGAAACTCCTACAACTATTGTGGTTCAACCAGATTAAAAAGACAAAAAAAAAAAATCTGAACAGAGGGGAGGGAATGCGTGTCATCCACAGAAATGCAGTAGTACAATGCTGGCTCGGACTGGAACACAAAGCTTAGTCAGACAAAATGCTGTGGTTGTCTCCTCTCCGTGGTTTTAAAACTGCCAACCAAGCAAATATATTATTTCTGTTTTTCTTCACAGGCTGCTATTCTGGCAGTTACGAAAGCTTTCCCAGACTCATAAGTAATTTGGTAGAAACCATTTTTAGTCTGCATTTCTTCTTTCTTAATTCTTAATTCTTAATGAGACTGCACTCACTGTAATGACTTTTGGGAAAATGCAGTTTTAAGAGCACATTGCTTTTGCATAGCTTTTCAAGTCCAAGGCTTAGGTGCATCTTTTTATATAGAGTTTACGGGAAGTACTCTTTTTGCTTTTAAATTTTACAGATGGAGAGAAGCATTACAAGTACTTTGTATTTGCAGTAAATTTCAAGCTTTGTGTAAAGACTGAAAATCGCTGGCTTAAAAAGCAAGGTGCAGGAGTATAACTCAGAACCAAGAAATAGCCTCAATTAATCTTAGTGGAATTTAATTGTTCCATAATATATGCAAAGATAAAAATTTAATAATGATTGTTATTGTTAGTATTGTTGTTATTAACATTGTTTGTATGGCAATTTAATTAACAGTGTTATAAATAGCTAAATATGCACGTAGTGTTAAATAACAACAGGTTTGCTGTTTTCATTATTTACGTCAGTCCATCCTGTCTAAACTTGTCCTTGATGGGAAAGAAAAAATTCACTAACTGTTAAAGTATTTGCATCCCAAAAAATGTTGGTACTTGTACCAAGGGGTGGAAAGGGTTGGAAAATTTCTGGTTGAATTTTGGAAATATTCCAAAGTGGAAACTCTTTTCCAGGAATTATGGGAATTTATGAAAATTATTGGGAATTTAAGATAATTAACTGGAATGTGGGGAAAATGTCAAAAACACGATAATATTCAAACATAAATATCAAGATTTTCAAAATAAAGCCATTAAAAAAACATGAAATTTTAAAGGATTTATTTCAAAATAGAAATTTAAAACTTCAATTCGTGTACTGAACCATCAGTTCTTTCATTAAACGACAACAAAAAAGAATGTTGAGTAAAATATTAGGCATCATCCAAACCTCAGTACTCCAGGATTGAAGAAATAATCCGTGCATGTGATAGAGGAATGGACAGTGCATGTAGGGGGTGTGGCCTCAATAGCTCTGCTGTGTGCATGTGATTGAGTAGCATAAGATATTCAAGTTTTCTTGCATTAAATCTGGTTGTTTTAGCCAAGATTATGCTATAATATATTTTCTTCAACTATATATTTATATTCCCTGTTAAGGGAATAAACCTTCAATTTTGTAAATTTCCAGTTAATTCCCATATATTCCCATAGAAAGTTTCCAACGTTGAAAATTCCCAGAACTTTGTAACCCTACTTGTACGTAATGACTAACTGTACATCCGATATTTACGGCAGACATGGACAGAGATGTTTTGTACCATTTGTATGATTAAAAGCCTGCTTTTGAATCTCCTGCAAAGTTCACAAACTTTGATATTGTCAAAGTTAAGGTATAGAGTATGTTGCTGCACACACTGTGGTCTATTTTTAGCTTCGGACACAGATTTGGTAATTGTTCGAGGTTATTCCAGTTCACAAGGCCCGATGGCCTGTGGTACTATTTGGCTGGTAGGCAGCTCAGCTCTTTGTCCACAGTGATAGGGTGGATATTTCTGGTTTATCAGACATATATTTCTCACATATGGAAAATTCTGTGTATCAATGATCAAATTCATTTGACCAGAAAGGTCAAATAAGCAGCCTCTATCACTACTGACATTCCCTCCCTGTTATGTCTTTTGCTGGAAATGATGTGGAACATGTAATTTCCACATTTGCGGGTACAGTGTGTCTTACAGGAATGGATTTTTGATGTCATTGTAGATTGCTGCTACATGATGTAGTCATATTTTTAGAAGGTGGGCTTGGAGAGCAGAGAGGTTTCACTTGTATTAGATGAATGAATCAACTCACCTGTCAAGTCTGTTGTTTCTTTGTTCTCTCAATCTTTCCTTCAGAGGCTTCATGTCACTGGCCAGTGACAAAAAAACTCAGTGTTTTGGAAAAAAAAATATTTTTTGTTTTCATTCTCAGTATATGTTACATACCATTTAAGTCTGAATAAATTCTATCAGACAGACTTTTCGTTTAGATTAGCTTTTACAGATTAGATTATTTTCTGTTTCATGTTGCCTAAACGTCTAGCACAATGTTTTTGCATTAATTTACATTATTTAACATTACACATCAAGCAACATGGCTATTTGCATACAAGTGATGTATTATACAGGCCAAGTTTACATACAACAGTGATTCTAGTTCAAAAAGGTTTTTTTCCCACTAGAGTTGAGCCGTGTGTCAGCCAAGCAGCAGCACTAGAGCTGCTCCAGTTTCATGGTGGCTTTAGTAAAGTAACTGCTTGCCAGCAAAGTTGCCTTGAACCCAGTGTGTGTGGATGAGTCATTGTCTTTCCAACTGTTTCCAACTCTTCGACCTACAGTACTGTCCAAGAATACATTTTATACTCCTACAGAGTTTGTTTCTGTTTTTTGTTGTTGTTGTTTTTTAGAATATTTGAAGAAATGTTGTTGCTGATAAACTAACGTTGCAGACCACCTCTCCCTCTCACTCACTCAGGACTGCCAGAAGAGCCTCAGGACAGACACACTGTATGATGAGCCTCATTCCTTGGATTAGTTTTACTCTAGCATACATAGATCGAGCAAATCAGTCACTCGCACCATCACATGTTGCTCATGACTGTGCGCTCAGGGCGCTGTTCTTGTGTCTCCAAATAAGCTTTTCTCTGAGTCAACAACACATGCAGGATTTGATTAAACAGAAAACTTGGATCTGACACAAATGTATGATTTATGTGTCTTTAGCAGAGAGTAAGGTATGTCTGTTTGACCAGCTCCTGGCAGGTAACTGCGTTGAATGGCAGAGCAAAATTGTTTCTGCGTGGTGCAGAATACGGCACAGGTTGTCTCTTCTGGCCAACAGGTAGAACATTTTTGCAATATATATATTTTTAGGTATGATAACACTTCCGTTAAGTCTCCACTTCCTGACAACGGTTTGACTGACTGGGTATATTGAGTCTGTGGAGGCATTTGGTCAAATCTGATCATTAAATGGCTTTGATTTCCTCTACATTTTTGGCAATGCTATACATTTGTTATAACTACTATCTTGTCCTCTGGCAGCATCGTACAACATTTTGACATTTTAAGTTTTAATTTGCTGCAAACTCTGGAATCTAAGCTCTCAGCTAATCTCCTGATCTGCTTGATGGATTGTGACGGTGCCATATATTAATATAAAGTAGCTTTCCCCAATGGTATAACTTCACCTGCCAGAATACCAGAATTGACTTTGTTTTTTTGTTGACACTGCTCATATATATTGAAAGCCATGGAATTGGTTACAGCTGTAAATGTGGATATGCAGCAGAATTGAGCAAACCTACTCACCAGAGTAGTGTTGTGACTAAGCACAGCTTCACAAAGCGGCTTTCTTGGCTCTGCACACGTCTTGTTTTGCTGTCCTTCATTAGAAGTTACCCGTAGGCTACAGAACTACATGAAGGCAGTCAAAAGGCTGCAAAGCCATGCAGAACTGTTCTGTTTGTGTCAACATACAGCATACAGGTTTAGACCTTTTGCTTGAGTTTTGCCCCAAAATGTGCCACATTGAGTAAGTCCTCTCAATGCATTCGGTACTTTGCAGCTCTTCTTCCCTGTGTTGTTTTTTCTTGTCTATCACACATGCACTTACAGGCTCATGTAGATTCTCACTCCTGCTTTTGATTTTAGTCCAAGGCCACTCCCTTCATCCAGTAATGCTGGTCTTATGCAGAGTTAGCAGCTGGGGGAGACCAGGGACAGCTGGCATTCTGCAGGCTCACTGGAGCAAATGGACCTTAGTCACTCACACTGCACAGGGACCGATTGGACAGCTGTCCTGGGATTGGCAAATGGTAGATTATGGATCTTAGAGGAGAGAAAGGGGGAGGAAAATGGTATCTGGTCTGTACTAATGTTCTTTTTAACCTAAGCCAAGGTGCCTTGCAGTATGTTTCCCATTCACTCATTAACAAACACACCACACGCGCACACCGGTAGTGGCTGGGCGCAAAGTGTTGGCCTTGGATTGGGTGCAACTTGCTCAAGGACACTTTAGCACATGGAGAGGCCAGTGATCAAACTGCCAACCCTGAGATTAGTAATGCCCGCTCTGCCACCTGTCTCCTTTTTGCTGTACTGTTTGGGGAGGGCTATGCTTAAACAAATGACTGGTAAAATATGGAGCAAAGGGGAGGAGAGAAACTTGTGTAACAGTAAATGACAACAAAGCTCTGTAGAGATTCAAACGTGCTTTTCTTCTTATTTTCTGGTCAAGCTTTATACTCTGCTGGTTTGGACATTTTAGGTTAATATTATCAACTGGATTTTGTGTTTTGTGGTGTTATCCAAATAAAGGCTGCATGACTTGTTGCTGTTACGCAGCTTTTCTTGGAAATGAAGCATTTGTTGAAGAACATTTACCGTTCTTCCTTGATTTTTAAGGAAGGATACAATTGAAAAATGTTACTAATGATTCATGGTGCGATATGTCATCTAATGAGGAAAATCATGACACTGTAGTGAAGAATAAACCAACACATTTTTATATCAGGTCAGCATGTCCCATCTTTTGCACACTCATTTAAAAATGGTACATGTATTGACCTTAAAACAGAACATCTTTTCCACGGTGATACTTTAATACACTCACAGCTGTTTGTGTCTCTGTGGTGTTTTAGTAAATTCAGCTCTATTTTCTCTGGTCTATTTTAAAGAGAATTTTGCTCTTTAATGCATATTCTTGCCAACATGGAGCCCTTTTTCACTAAGCTCACAATCTCATTTGTTGTTGAGTAAACTTAACCTTACAATACATGCACCCTTTGATGTCACAAGAAATTAAGCAGCTGTTTTAATCTCATTTTCAACTGTGACATTTGACATTTGCGTGTTGACATTTGGAGCACCTGCCAGACTAACTCCTTTTCTGTTCTCAATTTTTCTCTCTTTTGGCTTTTAGGTATTAAATGAAGAGTGTGATCAGAACTGGTACAAAGCAGAACTAAATGGAAAAGATGGATTCATCCCCAAGAATTACATAGAGATGAAAGCCCATCCGTAAGTATTATATAAATCTGTCACGTATTTGTAGAAGTGTCCTATTTGTGTTGAATCATAAATCATGTAAGGCGGATCTTTTTTTTCCCTCTTTCTGTCTGACCTTATCAGAAAATTAGTTTGGATTGTTAAAATTGCTCACGCTCACACACTACACTATATAATATACTTATATAATATACTTGAACAATCATTACACTGTTTACCTCTCAGAGCAGATTGTATGTGAATTTTAAGCTCACTCAGACAGCATTAAAAAGATGGATATGGAGGCTATTATCTGTGGGTTAAGTTCAGTATTTTGGCTTCGGTCTTCTTGGAATGTTTTTCAAAAACAAAAGTGTACAAACAGGGGGCCTAATTCACCAACCACTCTTACAAACAAATTGTTTCTTTAGACCTACTTATGAAAAATCTTTGCATCTTGACCTACGAACACTCAGGAGTACTCTTATGGACATTTGAGTGCTGGCATGTTTAAACAAAGTCAGCGTTTGTGTTGTATTCTGCTGTTCAGCTCATTAAAATACAACCGTAAAATTGTTAACATGTTGTTCAAATAAGTTTCGTGTCATTTACAAAGCATTTTGTTTTTCTAAAATGAGTAGCGAGATGTTGCAGATTATGTGCCAACATTAGAATTTCCTTCACAGGAAAATTTGAATAATATAAGTTATTCAAAGCACCCAAGATGGGATTTAATTCTCATGCTGACTTCCTAACACCATCAGCAGACACGCCAGAATCGTTCTCTCAACCACAAGAATATCACTCTATAAATGTCCAAGTCATCTGAGATTCCCAGATCCACCTGCTGAAGGAAGTCTTTAATAATTAAGATTTACTACAACTGTGGGTTTTTATTGTTATCACTAGTTTTTATTAGGAAATCAAGGTTCTGCCCTGGTCTGCCTAGTTATTAACACTACTGATCAACCTTCAGATTAACCTGGAGGTTTCATTTCATCAGATGCACACAATCGCTCCATCAGCGTACATTGTAAAAGGATGGCACAGCAGTTGACATTTGGCTTTACAAACTGTAGAGGAACAGTATGTAAAGAGTGATGAAAATTTATTCTATGGTGTACTACTTCCGCTTTCAGCCACCACGCCATAAAGATGTCCGTCCTGATGTGTTCCTGTGATCAGACTGCAGGCTCGCTGTACAAGTTCAGGAGCAACTAATAACCCATTTGTACATAAAGCTGCTTTATATCATTTGAATCTCAATGTGTGATTATTTATAGTTCAACCACATGTATCACTTTGAAAATAAGGGCAGACGGGTTTCAATGCGCATCGTCATTATTATTGGTATTATCTTTGTTTTCTTTCATTATTTTGGCCTTCTGTAATTTTTTTCTAATCTGTCTCACAGCCTTTTGTGTCTGTTTGCTCACGGCCTGTAACTCGGACCTTTTTGTGCTTTTCCCTGCAACATAGAGCCAGCTGGCACATCCTTTCAACTTACAGAGATTGGCATTCACCAGTATAAGAGGAAAGATATGAACAATTTAACAGTCTACAAACATGTTAGTGAATCTGACGGAGGGTTTTTATAGAAAACTTGTGAAGTACAATTTGAGAACAAGTTTTATGAAGATTCACACTCATGAAGACAACCAGCTCCATCATTGGTATGATTATTTTCTTGCCCAAGTACTACCCCATAAGGGGGCTCACTTTTCATTCCATATATAATGGCTGGGTTGGCATCATGTGAACAGCTGGTGAAAATAGAGGGGCTGTAGTCGGTATGTAGGACCTCTAAATGAAGGAGATTGGGCGTCCAGTTAGGTTTTTTTATTTTTTTATTTTGTGAGGCATTAACTTTCAGGTACGCTCCGAAGGCAGCTGTCATAAATAAAAACAAATGCATATGTGTTCAAAGAGTCCATTGCGTGTATGGGATTGTTTGTGTGTGGAACATCTTTGACTAAATCTTGGCAGGATCCTTGGAGAACATTCCCTCTGGACCTGCACTCGATGCCAGATTAGCTCTCTCTTTATTAATGCGCTCCCAACCTCTTACACTTAATTGAATTTTAACCTCGCTGCAACATTGCTGTGCTGCAATCACATGTAGCTTTGAGGCTTTGTTTAATCATTGATTTATGGATTGATTGATTAAATGAAGGGTGAATGTTATTGTTTTGGACCTATCTTTAAGGTTGTTTTTGGTGTGTCTGCTGTTTGGACTGGCCGACATGTTATTTTCTACATTGATCGAGCTTAAACTTGATCATGAACTTCACAAATATACTAATAATGACCACAAGGGGCATTGTGAATTTTCTGTGAAATATGAAAATACTGTTGAAATCTGTCTGCTTTGCTATGAAAGCTTTTAGTTTGGACTGCCTTCTTAGATAGGCCTGTCACGATAACAAATTTTACTGTGCGATGAATTGCCTCAGAATTAATTGATAATATTAAACTATAAACGATAATATTGCGCCAAGAAATAATGTCATTTTGAGACCATTTTCAATTAATATAATGGTAATGCCATAATAATGCAAGGACAACCTTTCAAAGATCAACAAACATTCATTTGTAAAAACATTTTCATTGGAACTGGAAGTAATTTTAAATGACTAAACAAAAACAATAAATGGAATCGGTCTCATTTATAATGAATAAAAACCAAAAACAATAAATATGGTAGATAATGAAGTCTCTGTAAACAGAATTTCCCTTCAAAAATACTAAACATGAGGCTCCGACAGGGAAAACCGGTAAAACTGCAAGTTTGTACTTCTGTTAACGAAAACGTGGCAACAAAAATATACCATGCTATACTCTGTGGTATCGTATCGTAAGACCATGGGGCTGTCAAGTACGACACGAGAGATCACTTTACAAGAGACGGAGAGAAAAAGTTATTGAGGTCAGCTTATTGTTTTTACCTTGCGATTTAATTGAATCATTGCTTATTGTGACAGGCCTATTTCTACATCACTTTGTCTACTATCAATCTGTCCTAGGTTTCTTCTTTATTTCTTCAGTCTGCTGGTAGGCCATGATATTTATTTATTTATTTATTTATTTGCCCCCCTTTTGGGTTTTTTAGCAGTAACCACGAGCTTGGAAGTACATTACCACCAGTTAATGGACTGGGGTGACCTGAGGGTTACACAGCTGGTTCTGTTGCTGGATCAACTGAAAACATTTCATGCTTATCAACAAGATCAACGTCAATTTAATCACAATCTAATTTTTAGATTGTTTTATCATCTACCTCCCATTTAGAGAACCGTGTTTAGGTGGCTGTATGGTCAGTGGATCCATTCCCGGCTTCCCCACACTATTCATACTTTACGCAGAGCTTTTCATTTGAGTGAGGTGTGTTGCAGTAGGGCTTGGATATACCTGCTGCTTGTGACGCGCTCCTCAAACGTATCATGGCTGCCACGCGTTCGATTGGCACGTTGACGCGAGGTAACGTGTAGCGTGTGAGAGTTGCAATATTGAATTGAACGCTAGAGGCGCTCATGCACGATTTTGGTCAATGGGTCGCACATACCGCATGTATGTGCACATCGACTTTTGCAGCAAGTATACACACAGACGTAGCAGAACGTTGATGCGTACGCTTGTGTAGACAGCAAGTATATCCCAGCCCTTTGGGAAACATCTAAAACCTGCAGGACCGGAGTTGGAGATCCCTGGTATAAACCAATAGAAATGCTGTATAAGCGTCTGTGTGATTGGGTGAATGTGACGTGTAGCATAAAAGTGCTTTGAGTGGTCAACATACATTAACAATGTGCTACCAGAGTGCCAGGCACCGCTACATCCCTGCAGACCTTCACACAGCCACGCTGCAGAGCATGTCACAACACAGTATGGCTCATTTCTGTTTGTACACAGACCCCTGCCCCCTCCCTTCTAACAACGACTGTGTCTTGTGTCGAGTGCTTCATGTAGTAATCTAAGAAGAGTTCTAGGCTGTGGATCACACATGCGTGTGTGTCTGTTACTGATAGCAACGCCAGCTGTTCTCTTGTTACTCTGGCTCCATTAATTGCTCTGCTATCACTTTTATCAAACAGGGAAAGAGACTGGCTGTGCAGACTCGCTGTCCTGCCAAGCACGGATACAAAGTGAATTTAGAGTCGGCCATTTCATTATTGATCCCCACCCATGTGTAAAGAGCCAAGATGCCATCTTTTGGCTGACTGTACTTTTTGAATTATTTACACAAGTAAAAAGCTTTCACTTGCTTTGCCTTTCACTCATTTCCTCCACGAAGGGTTTGTCACAGGGATTTAGTTGCAACTAAAGATAAATGGATGCCAATTTGAAGTGATGGAAAACTTGCCCACATTAATCTGCTTCTCAGCTTATGGATCTTGGGGGCAAAATGAAGAAGTAAATCATTTTTTTCCCAGCTTGACAACATAAACAAATGTTACAGAGCATGTTTTTTTGTTTTTTTTGGTAATGGTACGTCGCTAAAATTGGGTGATGAGGACTAATCTACTTCCCTGTCTGGATAGACGGCGTCACCACCCACGCATGACTCATCGGTCAGCGTTTTAACTTTTTCTATAGTTCCTAGTGCCTTTTTATAGATGTTAATTGCTTATATGTTCATTGTTGGATGAAGGCTTTACCCTTATTTCCTAAAGACTAATCAGCGTAGATGAGTTTTTAGTAAATCTAGCTCCATGACTGTCTTCTTTACGCAGCCTTCCTGATTAGTGGTTAGCACTTTCATCTATCCACTTTGCACCTGTTGGCCAGCAGGATGTGAGATGTTCATGGGAAGTTTGTAACCTCTCATTGCGTATCTTCCTTTCAGTTTCCTCCCTCGCTCCTTTAGAGTTGCAGTAAAGCTGAAGTCATGTGTCTAAGTGTTTGTATGACTTGGCTTTTGGTCACTGTGGTCAACTCCCCTGTAAATCTGATTGTTATGTGTGTTTCCGCAGGTGGTTCTTCGGGAAGATTCCTCGCGCCAAAGCAGAGGAGATGCTAAACAAACAGAGGCACGACGGGGCTTTCCTCATCAGGGAGAGCGAGAGTGCACCGGGGGACTTCTCCCTCTCTGTGAAGTGAGTAGCACCTCGCAAACACCTGAAATGGGGAAAACGTTAGTCACTCAGTTTCCTGTTAATGTAGTTTGATATTATCATTACATATTGTCGGTGCACAGTTTCCTCACAACTGATCGGGTTAATAAGTTTCCATACTTGGTGTGTTTGAGCAAAGTCATTTCCCCTTTTTCTTTTTCTGGTAGAGTTTCCAGGTTGCCCTCTTGTGAGCAGCATTTTCCAGTTTCAGTCACTTGTACTGGTGTTAAATATCAGCGTTTAAGTACTTAATTTTTGCAGACACATACAAGGGTCATTTCCTCTTATCTATCTTTGTTCTTTCTTTTTGTATAAAGATTACAGGGTACATGTAAAGTTGATGGAAAGATATTAATCTTAATTACAGCCTGGACTGTCCTGCTTCCACTTAGTAAGCCTGTATAAAACGCCAGGCTGTCGCTGCCGATTCATTTGACTAAAACTTATTGGCTGTCAGAGTGTTGATAACTGAGGTTTGTGTCTGTTAAACATGTGCACCTCCTTCAAAACCGCTACAAACTATAAAGATACTACTGTAGGAAAATCAGTCCTTTTCATGTTTATAATTGCTAAAGATTTCCTACTGATAGTTTTTTTTTTTCCCTCTCTTAAATCTTGTTCAGATTTGGGAATGACGTCCAGCACTTCAAGGTTCTTCGCGACGGGGCCGGAAAGTATTTCCTATGGGTTGTGAAGTTTAACTCTCTCAATGAGTTGGTGGACTATCACCGCACCACCTCAGTGTCCCGTAATCAGCAAATCTTTCTGCGAGATATAGAGCAGGTCGCCCAGGTAAGAGATCACTCTAGACTTCACACGTTGCTCATCACAGTGACAGAGAAGCTAAATATAACGGCTGATGATTTCCTTCCCCTGGTTGGTTAAACCTTTTAAATATTAGAGATTTGCAGCACTGTACTTGTGCATTTAAATATTTGCCCTCCCTCCACTCAAATGTATGTCTCTTGCAGCTAATGCTGCAGAAGTAGAAAGGGTGTGTGTGAGCTTCCACTTTAACCACAAGCACATTGCAGAAATGGTTTCTGCAGAATTGCCTGAGAAGTCGGGCTTACTTGTGACACTGACTATAGGAAGTCATTGATATCTGATGGCAAAAGAACTTGATCATCATCAAAGAGGGAAAATAAAAGCACAAGAGTGGAGCATCTTGTATTTTATGGATTCTGATTGGCCTTTAAGCCTGCTGCAATCAGATCACGTGACCCCGCCTTGTGCTTTTAGGAAGGTCAATAAGATAATGCATGATGGCTTGGCAGAGTATTTACCTGAACATGCAAAAGTTGCGTGCATCATATTAAAGAACGGTCGTCCAGAGTCCGTACGACACAGAGCTACAAGCCCCAAAATCCAAGCAGCTAGCAGTTTGCTCAGGTTGTTCTGCACTGATGTCAGTCAGTGACGCAAACCCACACTTTTCAGTGGTTGTGGGCAGGTGATGGTGATGATGTTTCATTTGTCTTAATTCTATTTATACATGTTATATTTAAGCATACTTTTTAAAATATTTAAACCCAGTTTATTAACAAATTGAATTCTGGAAGCGACTCACTTAAAGTCCAGTAAACTTTCAGCTTGTTGCAGTCGTTTCAGCTGTGGCGAATGCAAGCTATTTATTCTGATGATGATTACCTTCCAGCAGCCAGACACCTGTGATTCATTTCTGAGTCAGAGTACAAGATGAAGCAGCCAGCAGCGCTCAGCGGCTCGTCACTCAGGATATTCTGCATTTTATAAAAACCTCTGTCACATATGTTTAATTTCACCTACGCCTTCATAGCCGAGGGTCGAGATGAGCAAACTGTAGGAGGAGGAGAGAAGACTGAAATGATGTTAGCTGTGGTGAAGCTGTAGAAATGAAAGAGAGGAGATTTTGTTAGCAAGACGGAGGGAGGAAGAACTGATTGAGAGTGAATGTGTCTTTGTCTGTGGAAGATGGTGGGAGGTAGCATGGGTTACAGAAAAAGACCGATATTATATCACAAAACCGTATACAATGCAACATTATTCTTCTATTGTAGGTTGAGTTTGTTCAAGTTTTAATTTGTCTTCTACTTTTCTAAAAAAAATTAACCCTTATAACTCCACTGGATCACTGGTGCTCCCAAGCACTTTCACTTATAATGTCAACAATTTCTCAGGAACTGTAGTGTGTAGCTCTGTGATCAATAACTTAACCTTTAGATGAGTTTTCCAGTCATTTACATCCCGTCCAGCATGTTAATGATATGACGAAGTGAGAAATCTACAATCAGTGATCCATGATAACAGCATTATTTATCCCAGTTTCCTAATAAAAAGAAATTATGAAACCACTTCCTGTCAAACTTTTAATCCATCAGATATTTGAAATTAACAGTAATGTCCAACCAGGAGCAGCTAAAGATCAATGAGTGACAAGAAAGTTATATCTCTGTCTGTAAAGAACAGAAGTAATGGTCGTCTCTGGCTGGAATAAAGCCAAGGAGACATTTTTGATAGAGAGTGGTGCCAGAAAAGAGCCGGGGTTGAGTTTGTTTTGGGACAATAGTTGGTAAATAGTACGTATAAATAACTAGATAGCAAAAAAAGGAGAAGAAAAAAAAAACACATGGAGGAAATGGTGTAAATATGTAAATAGTTTCTGTTTTGCGTTTGTTTCAATAACAATATTTTTCCTGATATGCAGATGAGAAAAGGCTTGGTGTGTTATTTCTGTTAACGCACTTAGTAAAACATTCTGTTTAGTTTTCTGGTTGGTCTTTTAGGTGCTATGTCTATTGACACATTCATTTTACATCATTTCAGACTCTAATCTGACAACTGAGACACATCATGTCTGTATGTTGACTGTGGTTAAGAAAGGTTGAGGTTTTACATCAATGTTTCCATTTAAAAAGATTTTTTTTTAAAAATAAAAAAGCAATAAAATGTCTTTGAGTTTGAAGGTTAAACTCCAACATTATAGTCATAGACACAACCCTCTAATCCACTTCTAGACTCTGGTAAGCCCACGTGTTAGATGCCAGAACATTGGTTATTTCAGAGCTAGCAGCTTCGTCTCAGTTACTTTTACCACTAACCCGTCTCTCTGTTCCCCCTCCATCTTTCGCCCCCTCAGCATCCCACATACGTGCAAGCGCTCTTCGACTTCGACCCCCAGGAGGAAGGCGAGCTGGGTTTCAGACGCGGCGACTTCATTCAAGTCCTGGACAACTCTGACCCCAACTGGTGGAAAGGAGCCTGCCACGGCCAAACGGGCATGTTCCCCCGCAACTACGTCACGCCCGTTAACCGGAACATGTAAACAGTCCGACCATGTAAACAACGACCACAAACGGCAAAACCATCACCACCACCATTATCATCATTGTTCTCGATCTCATCATCCCCACCTACCCTCCTCCTCCTCCTCCCTATCCAACCCCTCCAGCCAACCCCCCCCCTGCACCTCTCTTGGCCATCCCACAATAACAGGAAGAATGCAAAACAGCTGAAAGAGAGAGAAAACAGGAGTAGCGATGTTGTAGGCGTCGCTGTGCGGGTGGCAACTTTTTTATTTGTCCTGAGAAAGTTCACCTCCCTGCTGAACGCCTCGGTGAGGACTGAACCGTCTCTGAGGGAAATCTAAACGCAGAGAAACTAAAGCGTAGCGCACCAACCGTGAAGATAACCAAAACGATCCGGCCGCTCCCACAGCTGCTTCTGTCTTCTCCACTTCTTAACATTCTGCCTTTCGTTTGTTTTTTCTTTTCTTTGCCGCATGTTCTTTTAATAACTTTAATGAATTGCCTACCGATAAATCCTAACTGTTTTAAAGAAAAAAAGTTAAAAAGATAAAAAAAGAAGAAATGCTTTTAAAAATGTATTAATAAAAAAAAAAAGGAAAAAAAAAAAAGAAGAAGAAAAGATGCCATCAACAACACAAAGTTTCCACGTTTAAGACCGTTGGCACGTGAGCATTGTACATCAGCCGCCGGCTGTATAAAAGAATCAAGTATAGAGAGAATCCATTTTTTAAGAATATATATTATATATTTGTATGTTTGTCTGTTTTACCTCTCATCACAAATTATGTTTTTTCCATTTGTAAATTATGTTCAATCTATTAGTCTGGGTAAGACCTCGTAGCTCTAGAATGTGATGAATTGTCGGTCAAGTTTGTTTGTTTTTTTTGTTTGTTTTATTTTATCTGATGTCTCAGATGAAACAGCATGACATGTAAGACGTCACAAGTCCCACTTTGAGTTTTCTCTTGTCTACGATGCAAATGCCGTCAAGTCGGTTCTCTTAAAAAAAAAAAAAAAAAAAAAAAATCTAATTCTGTCATGAAGTCAATGTTGACCAGCGACTAGAGCCAAATGCTGCAAAAAATCTGTCTCATGGATCCCTGTTCTGTTTTCTGTTTTGTTTTTTTGTTTTTGTTTTTGAAAGCCAATATATTTACCTGGGCAGTGAATGTAGCTGACTGAATCTAACAGACGAACATGAGGGAAGCACGGTCGGAGAACTGAACCACACAACCACGCAAGGGATTTTTTAAAAAGACATGCTGAAATAGTGATGTTATAATTCATTTCCAAGCAGATCGGTGTACGAGGACGTGTACAGGTAGTTAACGTTCATATTCAGACACATTTAAAGACATGCATGCACGCAGACGCCCTCCTCCTTGTTACACCTGCACGTAGAAAAAGGGGGCGGAGTTCAGATAATCACATTGTGTCGTCACCAGTGCGGATCAGCAGCTGGCACAGATTTAACAGCTCAGAAAACTGAGAGATTGTCTTTTCTGATAAAAGTTGAGAGATCAGCTCAAATGATGTAAAAGTGTTTTTTTCTTTTGGAAACATTTAGACTTCGGTTCTGGTCCAGTGTGTGTTTGTTTACCGTGTTTTGTGTTTTTTTGGTTTCTTGTTCTCTCTGGATAGTGCCTTTCTCTCTGGTGTTTCAGTGTCTCCGACCTGCTACTTTGAGCCCCCCCCTCCCTCCCGGCCCGGCCCCGCCCTCCTTCCTCCCTTTTTTTGGGGGGCCTGCCAGTCCTGCAGTGAGTAAAAACAGTGTAAATAATCCAAGTCCCACCTGACAGTACTCACCCTCCCCCCTCCTCCTACATCCACCCGCATCACCTTTTGCCCTCATCAACATTGGAACTTTTCTTATTTAAGTGTCTCGCCTCGTCTTACCTAATGATACTGTTTCGTTTTTTGCTCTTTTTTTTTTTTTGGTTATTTTTTGCAATTTTGTTTTTTGTTTTTTTGTTTTTTGTTTTCAATTAATAAAATGCAATTATTAAAAAGTTGTGTTTATGTGGTCTGTGTGAATGCTGAATGGTTGAAATGTTGAAACTCTAGGTTTTTGTTAGCAGGCTGCAGCTTTTCCAAGAGAAGGATTCATTGTTTACAGTTACAGCTGTATTCTGTTTGATGTTTGCATGATTTCCATACACTGCCTGTCCAAAAACAAAGTCACCACCTGGATTTAACGAACCAAACAGGTAAGAGCTTCCCGTTGGATGAATACTGAATGGATGATTATGTTTTAGCTGGCAACAGATTAACCCCAGCTGATGCAGTGAGAAGCTTCTCTTTCACGGCCAGGTCAGAAGAAGCATCCTGTGTTCGTGGGAACTATGTGAATCTTTTTCAGAGGAGTCAAATTATTGGCATCAAGCAAAGAAAACCTGTCTAGAGATTGTAAATACCACTAAAATGAACTAAGAACTGTCCACCGCACTATTTAAAACTGGAAGGACAATGGGGAAAAATCCTGAATGATCATGTTCGGCGATCGCTTGAACGTTTGGTGAGATGAAATTGTAAGAAAAACAACAGTAGAACTCAGGGCTATGTTTAATAGTGGAAGTAAGAGCATTTCTACTTGAACAATATGAAGGAAACTCGAAGGACAGCTGTGTAGCCACAAGAAAACCATTAATCAGTGAGGCTAACCAGAGAAAAAGGCTTTAATTTGCTGCAGTTGGTCAGGTGGTCAGTTAGACCAAAGAATGAGGTCAGCTGACTACCTGAATATACTGAACAAGCAGGTTATTCCATCTTCCCTGATGGCACAGACATATTCCAAGATGACATGGCCAGGATTAATCAGGCTCAGATTATGAAAGCAGGACACATCATTTTCACACATGGATTGGCCACCAGAGTCCAAACCTGAATCTTTGGGATGTGCTGGAGAAGGCTTTGTACTGCAACTCTGGACAGAAATAAAAGTGAGATTGCAGAACCTCTGTGAAACAATGCCTCAGCAAATGTGTGCCATAATGAAAAGCTAAAGGGGGGTGGCAGTGAATAAAACGTTCCATTCATGTTCCTGTCATCATTACAGACCATCTTCTGAGTTTGTGCCCATTCAAAGTCTTCCATTATCATCCTTAGACCCAAGCTTTGGTTTGGCCTGCATTTTACCCTTCAGGTTCCAGTTACACAGAATTAAGTATTATGATACAGACAACAAAAAATGTGGATGCCAGGCATGTTGGAAGAGTCCATTTTTACTTGTTTTTTTTCTTTTAGATTTTACCCAAAATCACTTGTTAAAATCAGCAGTGTGTTTAACCAGATCAGGTCATGAAAACTTCAATAAGACCTAAATATGGTGATTAAGGTGTTTACATACCTACACATGGGGACAAAGATTGGTATTTTCCACAGAGATTGATTAGATTATTCCATTCTACAAATGGGACCACCCCATGGAGAATGTTTAACCAGAGTCTTTGATTAAACATCTCCATGTTTATATGGAAATATTCCTGCACTTTTCAACATAAAGTAGAAATAGCAGCACCATTTATCCCACTTTGAGAATAAAAAAGGTACCTGAGGCCAGCAGCAGAGGAAAGAAAAAGTCTATCTTTAAAAATAAAAAAAGGAATTAAAATGTAATTCTTAGATGTGGTAAGCTGATGTTATTTAGGATATTAGGTTTATGCAATGTCAAAACATTCATTTCTGTCCAGAATTGCATTTCTTTAGCCAAGATTGTTATCTGATAATGGGAAAGTTGTTCGGTGTGTAAAGTCTTCTCCATAATATCCCAAAGATTCTCAAAGGTTGTTAAGGCCCGGACTCTGGTGGCTCATCCATGAGGAGAAATGATATTTCATGGCTCTTGAACCCCTCCTTGGCAATTTGAGAGAGATAATTGCTGGTATTGTCATCTTGGAATAGGTCCGTGTCATTGGGGTAGACTCACATTATTTTAGGTAGTCGGCTGACTTCATTTTTAGATTCTTAACATTGATGGAGCCAGACCTGAACTAATCAGATTATTTGCTAACTTAGGTTATGATCCTGAAAAGGAAGAAGAAAAAGTAACTACTAACTGCTGCCTATCCCTGTTGTATCCCTCTTAAAACACAGTATTATTGTAAAATAAACCCAAAGCTTGGACAGATTTTTCTGAAAAACTACTTCTTGATCATGGCGTGTGACTGTTTTGTGTTAAAGTAGCTTTATTCAAATATTGAAGTTTAGTTAAATGAGTTAATAATATTAGCAAGCAAAGAATTCCGTCATAGTCGGGGGTGAAGCTAGACGGGCATTTCATTTAGATTTCCTGATGATTTCATCATTTCATTTTTGAATAATGTTGCAGAGACAAACCAGCGCTGCCGAATACTACATGACCTCCGCCTTGGAGGTAATTATAATAATGCATTGGGTTTCGAAAATATTTGTACATATTTTCTGAATTAAATCGATATGTGAACATATTTAATATTTTCCTATCATTATGCTGTCATTTTTTAAATGCAAGTATAGATTATAAAACAATTTGTAAGCATTTATCTCTTCTTTTAGTGTTGTGAGCAATGGTCATGGATTCCCAGTATCACTGCACCAGTTTGAAGTAAATTTTAAAGTAGTTTCCAAACTTTATCCTTTAAAAATAGTCATTTGAAATGTGGACCCTGTGCCAGTACAACTACTGAGATTAAGAAAGGCTATTGTTAAATGTTAGCATGAAGCTACACCGTGGTGCTAATCTATGCTAAATAAAATATACTGGATTAGTTTTAAGATAATGTGGGAAAACCATATCAGATTTAGTTTTTAGTGAGTGTATTTAGGGACTAGACAACTTAGTTGATCAAAATTTTCCCACTGCAGCTGAAAATAAACTATAAAGATGCTGAAAAAGGGCCTCGAGTTACCTAGCACTAACTAAGCTAGGTACATGATCCAGGTACATTTAAACAAGACTGCTAGTTGATTTTGAAATAAACTACAGCTTGAAAATGTGGAAAATCTGGAACTTATTTTGTTTAGGAAGATATAAGAAGAGGAAGGGAGATGGAACTCAAATTCATTAACCCATGGAGGTCTGGATTCAGAATCATACTAAAGGTCATACAAGTGGAAAGATCAGATCACAGGCTGGCCCAACAATTCAAAATGAGGTTTAGTGGTGTTTGTGTGTGGCCTCCACGTGCCTGTATGCATGCCCTACACATCTGGCTCCTGATGAGATGACAGATGTTCCCCTGAGGGGTGTCCTCCCAGACCTGGATAAGGGCATCAGTCAACCCCTGGACAGTCTGTGGTGTAACATGGCGGCGGTGGATGGAACGAGACATAATGTCCTAGAGGTGCTCGATTGGATTCAGGTCTGGTGAACAGGCAGGGCGGTCCGTAGCATCAACACCTTTGTCATGCACCAACTGCTGACACACTCCAGCCATATGAGGCCGAGCGCTGTCATGCATCAGAAGGAAACTAGGTCCCGCTGCAGCAGCATCTGGTCAGAGGATCTCATCCCATTACGTAATGGCAGTCATGGCACCTCTGGCTAGCACATGGAGGTCTGTGCGGCCCTCCAAGCCTCCAAACACCATCACTGACCCACTGCCAAACCAGTAGGGGTGGGATTTGATTTGTTTTTTAAATAATTGATTCACATAAATATCGTGATTTTTTGTTTCATGATTTTTAAATCGATTTTTTATTTTTCTTATTTTCATATCATGTCTTGTCCAGCATCATAGCGGCAGAATGATGGTCTGGCTGCTGTGTTGTGCTGCGCAAATTAGCTTTTTTCCAAATATAAATGCTTTATTTTCAGCAAGTTCAAATATGAAGTATTGCTGCTGCTTAAAACTTAAAAACTGGCTCACATATGATGTTAATTTTGGGGGGAAATGTGGCTCCTGATATATTCTGTAGACATCGTCATCATTCAGCTTTTTCACATCTGGTGTTAAAAAACCAAACTAAAAATGACAACAACAAAAAATCTGCAATATCGAAGAATCTCAATTTAAATCGAATCGGCACCCAAAATAATCGGCAAAGAATTGAATTGAATTGTGAAGAAAGTGTATAGCAAAAAAAATGTTGCAAAATTTTTCTAATTTTTTTTGAAAATTTAAATTAGGAAAACAACACAGTAGCTAAACCATCATTGACTGTGGCAGCGCTCCTCATGTTCCTCCTTGCACGAAGGAGCAGATAGCGGTCCTGCCGCTGGGTTCTTGTCCTCCTTGTCTCCTTGTATCTCCTCCATGCTCTTGACACTGTGCTGGCAGACACAGCGAACCTTCTTCCCACAGCGCACATTGATGTGCCATCCTGGATGAGCTGCACTACCTGAGCAACTTCTGTGGGTTGCAGACACCGCCTCATGT
>JBBBVU010000022.1:3940157-3951286 GCA_037177055.1 Atherinosoma microstoma | reverse complement strand
AGCGCACATTGATGTGCCATCCTGGATGAGCTGCACTACCTGAGCAACTTCTGTGGGTTGCAGACACCGCCTCATGTCACCTCTAGTGGTGAGGGGCACTGGCAAAATGCAAACAAGACCAAAAAAGCCATCAGCCAGAAAGGATGAAGACAGGGAAACAGTCTGTGGCCATTCCTGTATAGGGGTCGTCTTGCTAACTGCCTCTCATTTCCACCTGCTGTCTGTTCCATTTATACAACAGCAGCTGGAATTGATTCACAGTCAGAGTTACTTCCTGACTGGACAGACTGATATCCCAGAAGTGGGACTGACTTTGACTTACCTGCTAATGGTCATGTGTTCCCTTTATTTTCTTTTTAGCAGTGTATTTGGATTAACGTTAGTACCACATGTTGTATTAAACAAACAACTTAATCCTTTTTTCTTGCTCTTGAGGTGCAGATGATGTGCACATATCAGTTGACCTGAAGAGGCAGCGAAGAGGAAACTGATGCTTTCCATTTCAGGGAGAGAAGCTGGCGGTTCTTTTGCATGCAGCACTCTGCCGCAGCCCAGCGAGATGTTTAACAGCACGTTAGCCACGGTCTGGTGCACTGTCTGCCTCACATTTAGACTGTTACCTCTCACAGCACCACTTAAGCCACCACTCTTCAATCTGACTCCTCTCTGCCTTCATTTTTGTCCCCTCAAACAGACCCTGTTACATCAGTGTTGCTGTCGTCCTCCTCCTTCCTCCTCTCTCTCTCATCTGGAATCTTTCAATGTGTTCTGGGTTCTGAAAAGTATCATACTGCTCCAGTGCATCCATTCATCTCTGACATTTACCAGTACTTGCTGAGACATTCACACTGTGGCTTTCTATGATACAAATGACACTAATGTCAGAGTTTTTCATCTGCTCTGTGTATTTAAAGCTATATTTAACACAATATACAGCTACAAGCCGCTCACTGTGCCCCCAATGCCTTCTCTAAAGTGTAAGGCCTGAGTACAAACTCTGCCCCAGGGCTCTCGCCTCTCAAGCCCGCCTGACGAGGCCGTTTGCCATATGGTGCTGCTGCTGCTATAGAAGTCAACAGCTTTAAAAGCTCTCTCCGCTCCACTCAGCAAGGGCATTTTAAGATGATTTGAGGATTTGCAAGTGAGGGGGACATTTCGTTCAGGGCTGAGAAGATTATTATCAGAGTGTGAACTGGTGCTCTGTTTATGCCACTCCCTTTCCATCACTATTTTAGTCTCTTATATTCACAGTTTGGTTTTAGATACTGTTGTGGTTTTATCATTTGAGTATATCTGGATCTGTGTAGTGGTTTGTGAAGGCCCATGATTGCGTCATGAGCAGCCTTAGAAATGACTAAGGGTGGAAACAGCAGAATGATGGCTGCTTCTGAGGTCAGGGCCTAAGGGGTGGCTGCGGCTGGGACCCCACCCCCTTACCCTGGAATCTGATTGGCCACCCTTGGTGCCTCCAGTATCCAAGTCAGAAGGTGGTTGGTGTCATATCAGGATCAGGAGAAGGACCAGCAGGTCCTCAGAAATTTGTTGGAGAGTAACAACAAATAGACAGAAATTGACGCAAAGATGGCAATTTGTGGAAGGATACAAGCAAATAACTACAGTCTTGGAGCTGAGGATCTATTTTTGTTCATGTTTACTGTTTACCACTGAGGATAACACCTGAGTGGGCAGCCTGTCTGCCACTCTGGGATGAAGTTCAATCATGAACCCATGCAAACAAGAGGTATCTCTGCGTAGGAGCATGATAGGCAATAAAGTTATCAGATCCCTTGTTTCACCTGCATGAGCGCAGGCATTTATCTGGCACGCAAAGGTTGACACTTTCCACTCCACTCCCTAGTGGCTGCCGAGGTGGACTAGATGAGCTCCGACACACCGTGAGATGACTTGCCCTGCCTGGCTGTGTTCAGGGTCATTTTAAGTTGCTGCACAGAGTACAAAAGTTGCATTTTTTTAAGCCTAAACTTTCCCGTTCCCCACCTGTCTAGAATTATTCTACGCTGTCAAAACACTGAAGTGTGATACTTTATCTTGTTTAACCACTGTTCATGCAAATAGTGTGTGTATTGCAAACATTGGTTTCATTGTGACCCCGCCAGCGTGCCATTGCTGCAGCCAAATTTCTCAGACTTTGCAACTGTGGAAAAACTTTGCTCTGACATCCCAACACAGCTGAAGACAAATATTGAATCCCTAATATAAATATTTTAAATTATTTATGGGATGGCTCCCTCGTCCACATGGTACAGTGAGACCAGCAGATCTGTTTAGTAATATCTGATACGATACTGCCACCTACTGGCTGTTTCCCCACAATTGTGATTTTGGTTCACTTTTATAACCACAGAAAGGATTAAAAATTAGTTTTCTGACACCCAATATTTCCAATTTATTTTCTTTTTCAATATTCTTCAATTCAAGGATTCTTTGTTTTTGGGGTTTTCGTCTATTGATATTCAAATGACTTCAAATGAGTCTTGTTTTAGGTGCATTTCTGCTCTTAGGTTGAATTTGCTGGGACAGCTCAAAGTCCCGGATAAATTATCAATCATTAGTTTAGTCTTACAGATAAGACTAATCAGACCTGCCATTCCCTAAAAAGTTCCAATAACTCCCATCTAATGTAGAGAATTGCTTGAAATATCTAACGCTTTGGTTCTGCGCAACAGTAGGGGGCGCTATTTCATTGTTTTAATAGAAAATAATGGTAAATACATTAACTTAGCTGAGAACCAGTCACTTTATTAGAAGGAGAAGATGCAGATGTGACATGAAAATATTTGCTCGAATAAAACGTGACCAAATTTGTCTTGAGGAATAAAATTGAAAAGTACGTTGTCGGCAGGATTCGAACCTGCGCGGGGAGACCCCAATGGATTTCTAGTCCATCGCCTTAACCACTCGGCCACGACAACTGACAACATACATACTCATGACGTATAAAATTGTATTTAAGTTGTTATCATGCAATGACATATTTTATTTTGCTTTTAATGCGCTGAGAAGTGGCGTCAGAGTGAACGCTTACTCTTTTCACGTCTTTATTTGTAAATAAGCCTTGATATTGCGCCTTAATGTATCTTAATTATCTTCTAAAATAGTACTACTGATTAAAAATATTTTAGATTATGGTAGTAATTAAACTTTAACCACTTGCATGAATTAAAGGCAGCTAATTATATTTCTTTCTCTTGAAATGTTCAATTTTACTCCGTAATTAGCTAATTAGCCACTTATAGCTGATAGGTTTATTCGTATAGCCTTACTAATATCATTAAGTCGGTTATAACCATCAGTGGGATTTGTTCCCACCTAAATGAAATCCAAAACGCTAATATTAGCCGCAAGAAGGCGGTTTCCGACATTATACTTACTCAAACTTTAATAAAAAAAATTCTTCAAATCAAAACTGAGCTGGTGTGTGACTAAAAATATGAGAATATTGTACAGTAATTGTTATTTGGATTATTGTTGCCACTGAGCTGGAAGCAGTGACACCACGTGACTCCTGTAGTGAGGGCCTGCTGTTTGTTCAGCCAGAGAGGCAGAGAAGAAAAATGGCGGCTCAAGGCGAACCTGAACGGGACGCCGGGCTAACGTTTTGAGCTTTTACCCCCGAAAAGACCGAGGGGCTTCACAGGGTTCCAGCACCGTTTGAATCCTCGCCGGTTCAACTTCGTGGCGGTACGGTTTTTGCTGGTATTCGTGTATGCCAAATACACGCAAACATTGGGACTGTAAAATAATAGATTTCGCCTATCATGAGAGGGAAAAGGGGCAGGCCGCCCAAACCGCTACAAACCGAGGAGCAATCCCCAGCTACGACCAGGGGCTTGAGACCCAGGAGGAATCTGAAGCCCAGGTTTAGAGACAGTGGGGATGAGGACGCCGATAGCCCCATAAGGGAGACCACCAAGTCCACCAGAAAGAGGAAAGGGGGATCTGTAACATCAACACGGGGCAGGGGACGAGGTAGAGGTGGCGGCGGTGGCAGAGGAGGCAGAGGTGGTCGTGGAGGAAGGCGATCGGCTGTGTCCAAAACAGTGGTCTACGATGACCACGAGAGCGAGGAAGACGATGACGCTGTGAGTCTAAGGTCAGAAGAGGACGAGTTTGTTGAGGAGGAACCTCAGTCTGAGGAGGATGAGGGCCTCAAAGAGGACTCTGATTGCCTTGAAGATGATGTGCTGGACGAGGAAGAGGATGTTGCCAGCTACTGCACAGAGAGTAGCTTTCGGAGTCAGAGCACACACGCCAGCACTCCGGGTAAATAAACACTTTGATGACTGATCAGTACCTTAAACATGCACCTCGAGGGTTATAAAATGTTCATATACATGCTTCTCACTCCAGGAAGCTGTAGGGTTTATTGTTCAAAATGGAGAATGCACATTGTATGATAACAGGCCTCAGTCCGCTTGATAAAGCCACTGCAGGTGGATTGAAGCAGCAGCTGCATCACTGTCCAAATTTGTTGCCATTACCGTATGTCATCAAATCAGCCCCACATACGGATAAAAACAATTGTAAGGCTCTCTTGTGCGAGCTATTGGAGTTGTATCTAAATCAGTAACTTAGCTTCTAGCGTGCTAATGTTAGCTATCAAAATTAGCATCATGCTGCCTATTATGTTAACTCTCTTTTTATAGATAATTTTAACTTTGTTTATTAATTACTGTCCGCAACTTTTAAGGGTCCTTGGAGGGATGATAAACTGTAGATGTTAAAATATAACTTAATTATAAAACAGAACGAAAGAGCTAGGCTAACTAACTTAGCTTGGCTAGCATATCTGTCATTTTTGACACTTTATCAACTCTTTGCTTTGTCAACATACGGTAGTTTATAAAGTCAAAACCCTTGTTAATAACTACAGTCAGTGGATTATTAGTGCAGACGTTGTTAAATTGGAAAGACTGGATATTAATGTGATTAGCCACCTTGACAGCCAATGTTTTCCTGTGTGCAGGAGGATGGGGTTGCCTCATTTAGCCAATAATGACACTAGCCATGTGTAGAGCAGGTTCATTCACAGCAACACATGTAGAAGTTTGCTATTAGAAACTACAAAGTTACCCTGTTAGCATTTTGCTAAAGTGTTGTATTTAGTTGTTTGTTTTTTTAAAACATGTGTAGTAAGGTTATTGCGCTTGAATAATTGATTATAATGAAAATTATAGAAAGAATTTCTTCTACTTCCACCTTGGTTTTGAAGACATATCCTACGTGTATCATAGAAAAGACCAGTCTTGCGATCATATTTGCACTGAAGTTAATGCTAATTTTTTATTTGTTTATTTTTTAATATCTCATAGGAAGGAAAAAAGTGCGGGCACCCCGACCTCGCACCCCCATTCTTGAGAACAAGGAGATTCCTCCTCTTGAGCTTCCAGACACCTCAGAGGATCTCTTGGTGCCTAACGAGGAGCTGCTCAATGCCACCTCCATCTATGAGGTGCTACGGAACTTTTGCACTGTGCTGCGTCTCTCCCCTTTCCGCTTCGAGGATTTCTGCGCGGCTCTGGTTGGCCAGGAGCAGTGCACATTAATAGCAGAAACCCATATTTCCCTGCTGAAGGCCATCCTACGCGAGGAAGACTCCTCCAACACTACCTTTGGCCCTGCCGACCTTAAGGACAGCGTCAACTCCACTCTGTTCTTCATTGATGGCATGACCTGGCCTGAGGTGTTGCGGGCTTACTGCGAGAGTGACCGGGAGTACCATCATGTTTTAGCGTACCTGGAGATGGACGAATATCCCTACGGTCCTCTTGAAAGTAAGATCAAGGTGCTACAGTTTTTGGTGGATCAGTTCCTCACCACTAACATCGCCCGCGAGGAGCTCCTGTCTGACGGGAGCATGCTGTACGACGACCACTGCCGTGTGTGTCACCGCCTGGGTGACCTCCTGTGCTGCGAGACCTGCTCGGCGGTCTACCACCTGGAGTGCGTGAAGCCGCCGTTGATGGAGGTTCCAGAAGAGGAGTGGCAGTGTGAGATTTGTGTGGCGCACAAAGTGCCAGGAGTCACAGACTGTGTGACCGAGGCACAGAAAAGCAGGCCCTACATCCGCCAGGAGCCCATCGGATACGATCGACACCAGAGGAAATATTGGTTCCTTATTCGAAAGATTATTGTGTAAGTGTGGACCCACACCGCCCTTGTGTTCATTAGAATTTACCCCAAAAACCCATTCGATTGTTCACCGCTGTGAAAGCTCATGTAGCCTACACAAACAGGCCGTGAAGTTGCTCCAGCGGAAAATAGAAACCATGCAAACATAATTGCTGCAGATTTAATTAAATTTCCATAAAAATGCTTTCACAATACCAGTTTCATATCTGGGCTGTTTGTCCTTCTGCAGCGGGAAATGTAAAACAGCTGGAAAGCGAAACTGCAAGTCATCAGGACAGCCTGGCAAGCACAATGCAACAAGCTTCCATGCACTGAGTCATTCGTTTGTCTCAAGATTACAGAAGAGATCTGCAGCACAGACTTGTTCTCTTCCTTGGCAGTTGTGTTTGTCCTGAATGTCTCTCCATCCCCCAAATTATATCGTGTTTCTGCAGATTCTTTTATAATCTTTTGTTATGGCGGTGCTTGAGTTAAACAGTCATGAATCAAGGAAAGGATGGAGACTAAAGAAGCCAAGTTAATAAACTAGATTGTTAACTTGACATCATGCACTGCTGTGTAGTAAAGCTGTAGAGGAAGTACTGTTGGTTCAGTCTGGTGAACATCTATGACCCTGTTCTCTGCCCTCAGGGAGGAAGATGGGGAGCATGAGAAGAAGAAGATCTGGTACTACAGCACTAAGCCACAGCTGGAGGAGCTCATCGAGTGCCTGGATAAGGAATACTGGGAAACAGACCTCTATGCCACCCTGGAAGAAATGAAGGAGGAAGTGCAAGCTCACATGGACATCACTGAGGAGCTTACCACCAAAGCTCGTGGAAACAGCAAAGCCTACCTCACCGCTGTCAACGGTACAGGTTTTACTTGTTATTTTACCCCAAAATGATGTAGATGAAACTTTAGTAAGACAATCTTGTTCTGGTGAACAGTGTTGTGCTGATGTTCTTTGTTTGGGTTGACAGATGATGATCAGAGCATGTTTGAGTGACATTTGCACGTCTGTATGTTTGGAAGCATCGTCAGTGAGCCTCAGATAACATTTCTTCTGCTGCAGCACTTTGTGTTAATGACAGTTTGGTGTTGCCTTTTCTTCCTGGCTCACATTCACTCAGACAATGATAAACGCTCCACCCCCCCACCCCCAGCCTTCCTCCATGGAGTCAGTGGTTAGGAGACTTTAGCGCACTTGAAGAGCAGTTTCCGTTTGTGTTTGCCAGGCTGCCGTATCTCTGTTTCTGTGTCAGACTTCCCTTGAATGACACCCAACCGCCTGATTTCACCTCTCAAGCAGGTGGCAAGGTGTTGCGTTGTACTGCAGGTGTGCTTCTGGTGTTTTGTCAGAAGCCGGAGGTCTGAATAGTGCGCTTCAGTCTGAAATGTAAGGAAACGTTTTGTTTTGGGAAAGCGGCTGCAGCAAAATAGGATTCATGGCTCTGCTGGTATATTTTTTCTTGGTTAAAAGTCTGATACTGCTGCTGATGCTGCTGCTCGGTGCTCCTTGAACTTTGCTTACAAAAGTGTCCGGGATGCAGTTGTTTTATAATTATGGACTTTCTGAATATCTGATAACAGATAATGTATAAAGACCCATATATGTTGCAGCTACTTGTACCATTTATTGTGTTATGAGTCTTTACTAATTAATTGAGTCTTTAATAATCAACGATCAGCTTAAGCATCCTGTGATCCAGAGTATTTTATAGTTTAGCTTATATCCTGTGTTCATCATTATTAGTCACCTTTTTAAACAAATATTGGCAAAAATATTTCTTAAAACCTGAGATTCTCATCTAGGGCTGAGCAATATATCGAGATTTTCAGATATATCAAGACTTTTTCACACGAGATATAGAATGAGGGAGTATCATTTATATCGAGATAGCTTGTTTTGAGTCAAACGTATCTCTTTTTTTGCTTTTTGCACAACTGTATTTTTGTCGTGGTCATTGAAAAGTATTTTTCATTATTTTAATATACAGTTGCATTAATTTTATTCAACTATTTCAATGCACATGTGCTGATGATCCCTAATAAAAGTGCATTTAGTACTCAAGGCTGTAAATTACAACTGTCTCTTTAGTTAACCAAAACAAATTCTATGGAGATATATATCGTGATTCAGGTAAGAAATATCGAGATATGAAATTTGGTTCATGCCGCCCAGCCCTATTCTCATCAAGGATCTGATTTGCGACCATAAACTAACCAACCTGGATTGATGAATAAGTGAATTGCAGCCCTGCATGTTGGCATATTCTATAAGGTACCTAATTAAACCTCACAATAGTTTAAAATCCTACTTGGCATAAATCCATGAACTATAAGTCACTTCTCTGCTGCTATTTGTGGTCTAGATCAAGCAGAATTAGAAATTAATCGGCCTGTGATAAATGTTTTACCACTCTTCCACCGCATTTCATAACATCTCTGTCTGCGACATGGAGGCCGTTGTGGAAGTTTATTTACTTTATCTCACATTCCCTACATTGCAACCCAGACAGCTGTGATGCCCCTCTGATTGGCTGAATCAGACTCTTCCCTAACAATGTTTTGCTTCTTAAAACACTAAACCAAGAACAGTACATTATAAATCTAGTTATAGATGCCTAGTAAGGAGTGTCCTGGTTTCATGGAAGATATTTTTAGCTTCATTTGTTTCCATTCACTTCACTGTTACAGATATGCTCAATGCCTCCTTTTTTTGTACATAGACGTGACCGTAGAGCGTTTAAAGATCAGACGGGAGGCGATGAACCGAGTAGATGAGACAAAGCAGGAAGCGGAAGGTATTTCTGCGAGTCCGTCGGAGGGCAACGCCGAGCCTTCGTCGCAGCTCAACAAGCCAGAGGATGCTGCGTCGACGGAAGATGGAAGTTCACAAGGTAAAAATGTTTGTGCTATTTTTTTTCTGATGCAGAACATTTAAGGATGTTTCTGCATCGGTTACAAAAAAAAAGCTCTACATCTCGAGTTGCAGTAATTACAAAAGTAAACCCAAAAGAAAAAAAGGTCCTGACTCTGCCGGTGCTGTTCGCCATTTATCACCTCAGCAGCTACCATCGGGCCTGCTGCAGAGGAGGGATGCGTGTCAGATAACCCCGCCTCTGCCGCCCAGGACGCCACTGGACCTAAGACAGAATCACTTGAATCAAAAAACGAAACACAAGCTGCTCATTCTGGGAAGCCGGAGAGCGGAGAGTCTCCTCCAGGAGCAAAGCAGGGAAGGACAGGTACTGCTTCCTGTTGCACCTGTGGTCCATCTGTCATCCTCCACTTCATAAGCTGCAGCTTCGCTGTGCATCCTTCTACTTCATCCGTCTCTTTGTTTGCTACTAATCACGCCGTCACTTGATTCATTTTGTGTGTTGCATTTCGTGCAAATGATGTTGCCAAATCCCTCCGAAGCTCTTGCTGGTCTGCAGCGGACGTTTCCACCTTTCCTTTGAGCTGCTGGTCGTCATTTCAAACAGCAGGAAATCGGCGGGATGTGGTGGGAGATTTCTGTGTTTTTGAGCCATGTTGCTTTAAAAAAACCTCCTCTAACTAGTAAACAATGATTCAAGTTTTTATCGTGATTAATTGCGTGATTTTTGTGAATGGCTAAAGGCTGTAGTCACAACATTTTCTCTAAAAAATCCTGTCGTGATTACGGCCTTTAGTGTAAAAAATATTCAACATATGGGCGGCATGTAGCTCAACTGCTTGAGCAGCCGCCCCATGTACAGAGGCCATAGCTCCTCAGTGCAGCCGGCCCAGGTTCGAGTCCCGGCCCTGGGCCCCTCGCTGCGTGTGATTTCCCTGCTCTACAACCCCCTTTCCTGTCCAGCCACTTTCAATAAAGGCCACTAGAGCTAAAAAATCCTTTAAAAACAAATATTCAACATATTGACGTCTCATGCGCCACCAAACTCCATAAAGCTCCAGTTTGAAGACGGCGTGTTTATCCAGTTTGCTGTTAACACGTGAACTGTTAACAAACGACAGGAAACATTGTGAAAGTCGACTCTGCTTGTGAAATTTAACAGGTTCATCTCTCTTAATCTGTGGCTACATGCTGTACCCATGTTACTAGGTCTTATTTGTATTAAATAAAGGAGTTTCAGGTCATGTTCACTTGATGAAGTTTCCCCCTGTGGTGATATTTATTTTTAGAGACGTAATCATTTAGGCTATTTGCACAACCGTGTTGCACTACATGTGCATATAGACGTGCAGGCAGGTAGGTCCAGGTGTGGCCTCTGGACATGCATGTCATTGAAACTGATCATAATAAGGTTTTGCTGTCTTTAAAACTTCAGCATTGAGGGTTTTCATTGCAACCTATACCATTTCTGTTGCATTACCTTCACTCATCAACCGTGGTCCTCCAGCTGAGGAGCAGCATCTCGAAGCGTCGGTGTTGATTGGCTACACAGCCCCTGACAGCCAATCAGTGTGGGCTGTATTGTCATACAGCCTAGACGGGTGCCTTCAGACAGAGAGAGACTGCTGTGTGAGAGCCAAAGGAGCGCGTTTTAAAATAAACTTATTTTATCGGCTATCGGTGGGAAAAACGTCCGATACCGATTATCATAAAATTGCCCAATATCGGCCGATATTATCAGCCATGCCGATTATTGGTCAACCCTTACTAAAAACTTTCAACCTCCTGCGCCCATGCCAATTAATGCCCAGCATCACCTGTGGCTGCAGTTTAACACACCTGTTGCTCCTCCATACTGCCACCCACCGCCATGATCCAATACAAAACAGGACAAATGGCTCCTACAGTTCCTGTTGGGACATATAAGCAGTAGGGGGAAAAAGTGACATTTGATCAGTGGCGAGGCGATGACATGTTTAAATCTGTACAGAAGTAATTTTACAACTTTTTAAAACTTTAAGATAAAAAGAAAATCCGTAAAAAAAAATTGGTGGGCTCAGCTCTGTGAAACGAGTACAGTATGTTGGGGTTGAGTTGTCAACAAAAGAACGCT
>JBBBVU010000022.1:3917658-3928638 GCA_037177055.1 Atherinosoma microstoma | reverse complement strand
AACTGGAACCAGAAGCATCTCAGTGCAGCTTCGTTTCTGTGGGTTCACGATTTAAGAAGAAGTCACATTTGCCTTCACCTCTACGTAATCTAGTCTCAAGAGCACTCCTGATACGTCATCTCCCAGAATGCATTGTGCAAGTGAAATAATGGCGACTTTCTTGGGTCAAAAACGTAGTAAATACATCAAGTTTTTAATTATGAGGTTTCATGTGTCACAGACAATGAATTTTAGTAGATCAGGGCGATAACTCCTCCTTAAGCCCAACAGGTGCTGATAGTCTGGGTTCCTTTTCAGATAAACGTGTCATATAGTTTTCATTAAGTGTATTTAGGGACAAAACTACACATCAGCTCAGTTAATCAGCATTTTCACATTTTGGAGATGAAAATAAACTATAAAGAGTATCTCCGTATCCAGGTTACTCGGCACTGACTCCGGCTCCGTTCACACTGATGGCAAAAGTGACTCAAATCTGACATTTTTGCAGATATTTGACCCATATCTGATCTTTTTATGAACAGCACAAATCCTTTTTTCTTTTTCTTTTTCTCAAATCCGGCCCGGGCTACTTTCACATGGTTCACATGTAGTCTCATCACTCCGTGATCCAGTTTAATTTAAACAGGAGGCTAACAAAGCCTAAAGTAAGCTAGGGCATGAAAATATGGAGAAATATAACCTGTAACCAGTCTTTATGTAGTAAGAACATATAAGAATGAACAGAAAGGGAGATATTTTACACTTTTCCACTGCAAAAATAAGAAAAAACCCACTTAAAAGGAGAAGATTCTGACTATAATAGTGAATTAATCTGCCTGTGCGGTGAGATAATTACACTTCGTAAGACTTCCTCAAATAAGAAAAAAATAAAAGAAGTCTAGTCATGTGTAAAAAGTCTAGCTCTGCCACAGTTACTGATGATTTCTTCTTTTTCTATGTTTTCTAGGCCACCGCAGCAGCAGGAGGGCAGGCACAACCTGGCGCAGCAGTGAACCACACGTTAACCCCGTCTACCTCTGTGGGCACCACCATGAACAGAGGCTCAGCAGTGGCTCAGCAAGGTGTTCTGTCGACTGATTATTCTCATTCTCTGATTAATACCTTCTGTTTTTCTTGTCAAAGACTTGGAGGGAAGAAAAAAAAATCTGTTTTTCCTCCCAGGTCCGCTTCAGCAGGCGGCATCCCGTCAGCTCGTGGCCCCAGCTGTCCCAGGCTCTCCTTCTACTCCGTCGCCGTGTGCCGCCACTGCGGCTCCTGGACAGGCTCCTACAGCTTCATCTCAGACCCAAAGACCCCAGCAGGGTCAAGTTAAACTCACTATGGCTCAGCTCATGCAGCTGACACAGGGCGCACAGGTGAACTCCACATTTTTAGTCCCTTTTCTCATTTCTTTCCTACTTATTCTCATTATTTAGTTTTTAATCTTGGGTCATGATGTGTTTTTGTCTGAAACTCCTCCTCAGGGAGCAAACCCAGGTCTGACGGTGGTCATCCAGGGTCAAGGCCAGACCCAGGGCCAGCTTCAAATCATCCCACAGGGTGTGACTGTCATCCCCGGCCCTGGTCAGCAGCTAATGCAGGCAGCCATGCCCAACGGCCAAGTCCAGCGCTTCCTCTTCACTCCTATCCCCCCGTCTTCATCAGCTTCAGCTCCCACTACCACTGCTACCCCTCCAAAACCTGCCACGGTTCAGACCCCTCAAACCCAAATGTCCACTCCGGTCCCCGCACAAGTCCAAACAACTCCCTCGGCTTTAGCCCAGACACAGATGACGGCCCCTCTGCCTGCTCCCACTCATGTTACAGGCCCGTCTCCGATGCCCAGTTTGGCCCCCAGCTCAGTTTCTGCTCCTCTTCAACCCCAAGTCACTCCCCCCTCGGCTGCTCCCCCACAACCTGCAGCTCAGGCTTCCCCGCAGACACAGTTTTCAGCCTCTTGTGCGTCACCCGTCCCTCTTCAGACACAGATGCCGGCCCTTGTGGCGGCTTCCACACAGATTTTATCCTCAGCACAGAATACAAGCCCAGTTACGGCCCACAAACAATCCCAGCTCCCCATTTTCACACAAAGCTCCCTCCCTGTACAAGCTCCAGCTGCAGCTTCAATATCTTTCCACCAACAGGCATTCAAGCCACAGCCCCTCAGCCCTGCCCCCATTTTCACCTCACCCCCAGTCCAGATGCAGGTCCCTGCCTCGGTCAGACCTCTTACCCCGCTCCCTGGTCCTGCTACCATCTCAGCCCAAATGCCCGCCTCCCTTTCCTCACCCGTCAAAGTCCCGACCCCAGCCCTCGCACCGGTCTCTGCCCCCGTCATGGCCATCGTGTCCACCCAAATCGCTGTCCCACCCCCAGGAAAAGCTTTAACCCAAATCCACGCCGCAGCTCCGGTTCCTCTTCACGCAGCTGTGGCAAATGCCGTCGTCACACCGGTCACAGCCACCTCTACGACACCTTCAGTGCCAGGTAAATCCAAAATGGCCGATGCCGTCACCGTCTGGTTGCATGAGTTTTGTTTGTAACGAGTGTTTCTTGTTGCTTCTCTCGTAGCTCTGATAGAACAGAGGACAGCTCAGCCCCAGGTTTGGACTCCAGCCTCATCTCAAGCTCAGACTCCCGTTCAGACATCTCAGCAGGCGGCGGCTCCAGCGACGCCGCCCGCCTCTGCACCCGTCTCCGTCTCCACACATTCCCCCGTTACTCCCTCTCCTCAGGCGTCTCTGACTCCTCAGTCTCAAGCACAAGTCCAGCAGCCTGCCGTCGTATCCGTGCAGCAGCTGCCTCATATGCCCATCTCAGCGGTGCAGGTTCATATGAAGGCGTTACCCGTCTCCTCTGTGCCTGCTCTGAGACCCACACAGCCTCAGCTCCAGCCCCAAGCCTATACACAAGCCCAGATCCGTGCACAGGTCCAGGTTCAGCCCTGTGGTCAAGTCCAGCAACTGCCTCAGATTCAGCCCCAGGTCCGGGTTCAGTTTCAACCACAGGCGCAAATTCAGCCACAAACTCAACCATCACCTCAAGGCCAAGTACAGCCCCTCACCCCCATTCAACCTCAGGTGCAGTTTCAGTCCCCGACCAAAACCATGCCCCAGATCCAGCCCCAAACCCCGCCCCAGCTTCAACCAAGGGTCCAGCCTCAGTACCACCCCCAAGTACAAGCGTCATTTCAAACACAGCCTCAGGTCCCGTCTCAGGCCCCAACTCAGCTTCAGCCACAACCCCAGATCCAGACCCAGCTCCAGACCCAGCTCCATCCCCAGGTTCAGGTCCAGCTCCAACAACAAAACCAGATTCAACCTCAGGCTTCGCAACAACCGCAGGTCCACGTTCAAACCCAACCTCAGTTTCCGGTGCAGTCGCCCCAACAGACCCAAGTCCCGCAACAGCTTCAGGTCCAAGCTAAACTCCAAGTCCAGTTCCAGCCTCAGAACCAGCCTCAAGTTCAGACGCAGCCTCAGCTTCAGGTCCAGTCTCCAATCAGGCATCAGCTCATCACCGTTCCAGGCCTCCAGCAGCCGGTCCAGCTCCTCTCAGCCCTCCCGCCCCACCTCGCGGCCCAGATCCAAGCCCAGATCCAGGCTCAGGCCCAGCAGCAGGGCGGCACGGTTCCTCAGCAAATCAAACTGCAGCTCCCCATCCAGATCCAGCAGCCAGGGGGGCAGATTCAGGCCCACCAGATCCAGAACATGGTGACCATACAGGCACCAGCCAGTGTTCAAGAGCAGCTTCAGAGGATGCAGCAGCAGCAGCAGCAGCAAGTCCAACAACCAAAGAAGAAGAAAAATGAGTCTAAAAGGGAACAGAAAGAGCAGAACATGCAGGTGGTTAGTCCCAAGGATGGCATCCAAAAGCAGGTGCGACTCAGGTTGTTGGTTTCTGACAGCATTTAACATGAATCATCCCGACGTTCTTTGTATTGATAGAACTTTTTGTGCAAACATCAGGTGGTCGCGAAGCAGAATTCTGCAGCAGAGCAGCTGAAACAGAGGAAGAGCCTGGCTGCAGCCGAGCGAGAGGAAAACCAGAGAATGATCGTGTGCAACCAGGTGATGAAGTTCATCCTCGACAAGATCGAGAAGGACGAGAAGCAGGCAGCTAAGAAGAGGAAGAAGGAGGAGGTGGTGGAGCAGAAGCGCTCCAAGCAGAACGCCACCAAGCTGACGGCGCTGCTGTACAAGCACAAAGAGCAGCTGAAGGCTGAAATCCTGAAGAAGAGGGCGCTGCTGGACAAGGAGCTGCAGCTGCAAGTACAGGTTAGATTCTGGCTGGAACGCCTCTGTAAGTCTACCGCTGCAGGTTTAACCCTTAAAACTCTGCTAGCACTGTCGCTAATATTGTCAACTTTTCTCAGGAACAGTAGTGAGTAACTCTGGGTTGAATCGGGATCAACAGCTTACCCTTTATGTGATCTGTAGAAGTTTTCCAGCCATTTATATCCTATCCAGGAGGTTTATAATCCAGCCTCAACATGTAGTGTTTATGTGGAGACTATATGGTAAACCTACAAGGATCCATGATAACACGATTTCCATGATTAAAACGAAGATCACCATCACTACAAGCGCTATGTCCCAATTTAAGGTCTGCACACTACAAAGTGCCCGGCCTACGAAGGCTACAGAGTGACCTCCGTAGGCTGCACGTTCCATCGTGAAATGAGACAGCCGAGAATTTCCCATAATGCTCCAGCAATTATTCCTTCAGATAACTGCATTAAAAAAAACTACGTGGAGCCGGAAATGTCCACTAAAAGTCTTTGTTCAAATAAATAGCCAGTAAAAACTTCATTAACCACTTACAAATCCACAAATATGAAATATTACATGATTTTAATGCCACAGTTTAACAAACTTAAAGTTTCTTTTCTTATATTCTGTCACATCTCTCCTCGGCACTTTGCTGCTGCCTGTCATCAGAGCCGTGGCTCTGCCTGTCATCTTGTTCGCAATGAATTATGGGAGAAAAGAGGCCGTGAAGGATAAACGGAGTGCGGGTTTGGAGGGTGGATTCGGAGGCTCCTTCGAAGGCTTTTGAATCGAGACCGTACTTGGCGCGCCGTTGTGGCGTATGCAGCCGATGAATCCGCGCTTCGTAATGTGCAGACCCCGAAATGAGACGCACCTTACGTTGCTAGGAGACCTCTATTTTGACCTGGAAACTATGATGATTTCACTTCCTGTCAAACTTTCACCCAATTAACTAGCTTAAATTGACAATAATGCCCAATTAGGAGCAGCCAAAGAGCAATAAGTGACAAGAAAGTTCTACATCTGTCCTTTATGGCTGCAATAAAGCCAAGAAGACGTTTTTGATACAAGAACGAGCCAAGTTGGAGTTGGTTTTGTGAGGATACTATGTAAATATTAGCATAAATAACTGTAAATAGCAAAAAACCTTGGCCTTCATGGTGCTATATCTATTGATATGTTCATTTTACATCGTTTTAATCTCATAATCTGACAAAAAAAGTTAGATATTACACTTATGATGTCTTGTCTTCTCAGGAGGAGCTGAGGCGGGACTTGGCCCGGCTACAGAAGGAGAAGGAGAAAGCCCGGGCGGCCATCACCCAGGCTGCCGCGGCAACAGTCAAAGCAGCGTCTTCCCACTCATCCCACCTCGCCCACTCTACACATTCCACCCACAGCTCCCACACAGTGACCTCACCGCCCTCGTCCCATAAACGTAAGCGAGAAGACGAGAGAGACCGAGACAAAAACCGAGACAGACACCACGACAAGAACAAGAAACGGGAACGGGACAAAGAGAGAGAGCGATGCAGAGACCGAGACAAAGACAAAGAGCGAGAGAAAGAGAAAGAGAGGGAGCGAGAGCGGGACAGGTGTCGGGAAAGGGAGCGAGACAAAGACGCGGACAGAGACAAGGACCGAGAGTCCAGCTTGTTGAAACACAAAAAGAAGAAGAGGAAGTTGTCTTCTACCTCAAAGGATCACAAGAAGGACACCAAGCTGTACTGTATCTGCAAAACGCCCTACGACGAGTCCAAGTAAGCTCCGCCCAAACGCCTCCGCTCATTTCACCTCAGTGTGAAGGAAACTGGAGCCGTTTCATCTCGTCTCCGCAGGTTTTACATCGGGTGCGACCTCTGCTCCAACTGGTTCCACGGCGCCTGCGTCGGCATCACGGAGAAGGAGGCCAAGAAGCTGGAGGACTTCGTGTGTAACGACTGTAAGCGCGGTCAGGAGGGAGGAAGCAACGAGGAGCTGTTCTGCATCTGCCGGACACCCTATGACGAATCACAGTAGGGTTCTACCATCATTACTGTCATCTTCCTTAACGTAGGCTTGCTTCTACAGACGGAGCCTTTCATCCGTGTCCTCACCAACGATGCCCATCTCCTCCTCAGGTTTTACATCGGCTGCGACCGCTGCCAGAACTGGTACCACGGCCGCTGCGTGGGCATCCTGCAGAGCGAAGCCAATCACATCGACGTGTACGTGTGTCCGCAGTGTCAGTCGACAGAAGACGCCATGACGGTACTTTCGCCGCTCACAGACAAAGACTACGAGGGGTTGAAAAGGATATTACGATCGTTACAGGTATGAACCCTCCACTTGTGATGAGAGTGTATATTGTTACATAATAATATGTTATTAGATATTTTAAAAAGCTGATCATTATTAAATGATTTGTTTTCATTTTTACCATGGAAGTCTGAACAATCTAACTGGTTTTACAGTTTTTAGAAAATAATTTCGAGGACGTTTTCTCTGTTACACGACATATTCTTTGTGAATTCAACCCGCCTTGTCTCATCTCTTTCCATGACATCTGTGTTCAGACCGTTGCAGTTTGGGACCGTTACTGTCTGTTTTAGGTCTATTTTCCCCCCCAGTAGCAACTTAAAGTAATTGTTTCTGACTCCAGTTACCTGTTTGGGCTGGAACTGATGCAGGATCTATTTACGTTTCATGCAAAACACAATCAGAGCTCCGTTACTGAAGGATGTATTTCTCTCCTGTACTGATGTATAAGTTTTCATATCTGAATCATTTCTTTCTTTCTTTTTTAAAAAAGAAAATCTTTTTATTGAGGAAAAACATCAAATATGACAATCATGTAATGATTGTCATATTCCTCTTTTTCTTTTATTAACACGGAAAAAACAAAAACATAAAATCAAATGAACAAATCAATAATAAAGAATAAAGGGAAGGGAAGATAAACTGGGAGGCATGACTCTTAGAGAAGTAAAATAGGCTAAAAATGTTTGCCGCTTGCCTGAAAACCCATTTTTAAGCCTTTCTCTGATGAGCTGTGGCTTCTTGGCCATCGGCTCCTCTGTGATGCTTCGGGAAGCTTCTCAACCTACAACTTTGTAGCATCCGGCCCATTTATCTACAACCTCCAATGTTTGTTTGTGATTTGCAATTCCAGTCATCGCATCTTCAGTATTTAGTGATGTTTTTAATTCTGTTTTCAATTTGTGTCTTCAGGCGCACAAAATGGCGTGGCCTTTCCTCGAACCAGTGGATCCACACGATGCACCAGATTATTACCGCGTCATCAAGGAACCAATGGGTAAGACCCAATGATGGAAACTGATTTACCCCTGTTCTATTTCTTTATTATCCACCTCTCAGTTGTTGTTGTTAAAGGAAGCTTCTGATGCAGAAGGTTTTTAGATTTTTTACATCTGAGTTAGTTTCAGTAGAAATTCTTACAATCTAACGGCAGGGGAAACACTGGAGGTGGATATATGGAGGAAAGTCCACAAGTTCCTGACTTGATGGCCAGACCAATGCGATGGCATTGCAAGACAAAATACACTTATTAATTACAGCTAAACTCCAATCTTAAGTACTTGAAAATGCTCTCTTGGCAAGGCAAGTTTATTTGTACTTTGTACAATATGTACTACAACCAGTTTGCACTTTACTTTTTGTTTCTACCTGCTTATTATATATATGTATTGTTGAACGTTTGTCTGTGACCTACTAAGGAATTAGCATTAATGCTAACTTACATTTAGTATTTTTATACATTATGTTCATTAATATACAACATTTCCCTTTTTAAATAGATAGACTTAATGATAATATCAATAATGATAAAAAAGACCTACTATTTTATATAGAAATATTTGCAGGTTTTGTCATTTTACAAGGTTAATTATTGATCTTTTATTTAGTTATCTGAATTACTCTTGAGGATTTCTCATCGGGTGACCTCTGCTTCCCGTTTGCTTAGACTTTTCAACGATGGAAACCCGTTTGCAAAAGCGACATTACCAGAAACTCACAGAGTTTGTGGCGGACGTGACCAAAATCTTCGACAACTGCCGCTATTACAACCCCAACGACACGCCCTTCTTTCAGTGTGCCGAGGTGCTCGAAGCCTTCTTCGTGCAGAAGCTGAAAGGCTTTAAAGCGAGCAGGTGAGGTTAGAAGAAAAAAGAAAGAAAGAAAAAAAATGTAATTTCAGCTTCATTTGTGCTTTAACAGCTGCCTTTCACTTTTTTTCCCCCGTACCTCTGGATGTGTCGTAACTGTATTATTCAGTAGAATTTGCTTCATTTATAGACGAGAGATGCATTTTTTATAAACAGCTGCTTGGCCGGACTGAGAAAGCCCAGTAGATCTGAGATCATGTCCAGTGTTGCGTTATCATCCTGCATTTGTTGTCTGTTCACCTTTTTTCTGCATGCCTTTTTTTTAAATTATTATTTAAGCCATCCCATGTTCTTCTTTCTTACAGATTGTCAGATTCTTAGGTGGGCCAGTCTAGCTGGAGTCTGGACTGGATGCTGGGGGTCTCTAGTGATAATGACATGAAAACTTTGTTTCCAAAACAGCAAAAAAAAAAAAAGAGAGAGAGAGGAACACACCCAAACACCACATGTGCTTTTGTTTTGTTTTGTTTTTAGTTTTCAGGAAGCAGTTATGATCATAGTACACTGTAAAAGACAGCAGCCATGTTGAAATCACCACCACCATCATCATCATGTTCTCATCCCAAATCTGAAGCCTTGTCCCGAACAGTCGGTCACACTAGCTAGATGGAGTTCTGTAGGATTTTAACAGCCTTTTTAGTTTCTGACTTGTATTTATTTCTGTTGAACATTTGAGTTTTTTGGTTCTGCAAATGTAGACTAAAATATATAAAAGCTGCATATTTTATTATAGAGAGATATATTTATGAGGCATTTTGTATGTTCACCCTCCGTTTGACTTCATCTGGATGTTAAAGTGGTTCTTTTGACTGTACATATGTTTTATCATGTACAATGCTTGTGAGATGTCTCTGCTTGTATTTGACTGTTTTAAATAATGAAATTAATCATTTTAGATTAGTTTTATGAGTTTAAAATGTCCCGGTGAGAGGGAGGGGATTTCTCCTCGCTTCACAAAGCAACCTCCGTTTTGTAGTTGTGGAAAAATTTCATCACTAATAAAGGCATTCCCAGTTAATTACACCAACATGGCTGCAGGATCTCCTACTGTTTGCTTTGCATCCTCTCTGTCTGTTAAGTCATTATGATGTAATAATCAACAAAATGTGAAGAGCTTTCAACTCTTCCCCTCTTTCCACATCCTGTAGGTCTCATAACAACAAGCTACAGTCTTCTGCAGCCTCTTAGGACGCGTCCGTACGTTGCAAAAAAAAAAAAAAAAAATGCACTTGCCAAGAATAATGGTGTTTCTGAACTGTGACTCTGTGATGCTTCGCCGTGCAACCGGGGGCAACCATCCGACATGCAGAGCTGCCCTTTTTTTCAGCGGCGAAGGGGGGGTGGGGCTGGGAAGGGTGGGGGTGGGGGGCGTTTGAACCTTGCGGGACCTGTCTTCATCAGTACAGAGGAGCGAGAACAACTGAGGCATTTCAGAAGAAAGTTTACCTCGAAGAACTCTTAAAGGAGATCTCATATTTCCATGAACTTTATTTTTTTGATTGCAGTTTTTATTTCCATACTTGGTTTAAAGAAGAAGAAAAAAAAGAAAAGAAAAATAATTCTCAGGCCATTTTTTTTTGTGGTTTTCATGTCCACTGAAATAGGAAACTGAACACTGACTTCTAATGGCTGAGTTTTACTGAGCATCGTGTATCAAGAGTTTTGTGTCTGAATTCAGAAGTTCATAGTGGAACAAAGTTTCATCCATTTCCACTCATTGTTTAGTCTGAAGTGGCATGAAAGACAGTTGAAGTACTAAACACCTGGACGTTGGTAGTCTAATAGGTTAAACTTCTACATAACCTGAAAGTACGGTAATAAGCTATTGTAAATTAATTGCTTTGCAGTAGTGACTGAGAAGGATGAAAGGATGCATCTGAAGGTTTCTGCCCTGTTTGTAAAAATTAATCAGATTTGGACTTGATTTTTTTTTTCTTTTTTTGTATTACAGTTGAAGAAATATTGATGTATATGGAACTTAATAAAACTGAAAAAGCTTCTTAGTGTGGTGTTTGTGGTGTAAAGCAGCTACAGCATACATGATATATTCTGTTTATTTCCTGTGTACATACACATATCCCATCTTATACACACACACACACACATACAGTTGTCTGCAAAGTTATTCCTATTTTCCATTAAAGAAAAGGCAAAGTCCAATGAGAGCACTTTGCTGATGAGCAGTGGGCCAAAATACCTGTGGACAGGTGTAGAAGTCTGATGGAGAGTTCCAGAAAACAACTGATTGCATTGATTGCCTCAAAGGATTGTTCAACAAAATATCATCTGAGTGACGTAACGTATATTAATTTATCATTTTTTGCTTGTTCTCAAAAAAATATTTCTATTGAACCACAATTCAAAAACAATGTCATGATTTTCATAAAATTTTTATTATTTTGTCAGTTTCAACTTATTTCAGTGACAGCTGATTTTCTTCCTCCTTTACAGGAGGAATGTGTTCGGGTATGAATAATTTTGCAGACAACTGAGTATATATATATATATGAAATGAATGAAATGAAAAATACTTTATTGAGCCCTTTGAGGGAAATTATTGA
>JBBBVU010000022.1:3894660-3914280 GCA_037177055.1 Atherinosoma microstoma | reverse complement strand
TTATTATTACTTTTTTCAGTCTCCAGTTATTTGAATTACTATTAAGAATTTTGTCTTTTATTTAATGGAAGGGTATGGATAATTTTGTGCATGACTGTATATATATATGTGTGTGTGTGTGTATATTTTGTATTTATTTATTTAAAAAGGGAAAGTGCATATCAATATTCATGCACCATGTAAAACACACAAGATTATAGCAAAGCTAATTTCCATCCTTTGTCCCTTATATAAACAATATAATCTCATTATGGCATTAATAAAGTATTTTTCATTTCATATACACTCACAGAAAGTTAGGGAAATTTACAGAACACAAAATGAGCCCACTATTCTGATATATTATGGATCTATGGCATTTAAGTAGAATAATGCAGTGATAATTCCTCCATTTCATGTAATTTATTGGAAGAAAAGCTGAGAACAGCTGGATGTAGCACAACATAAAAAAATAATTTCTTAATGTGTGTCATGTGTTCGGTGTCTTCCTGGTCTGATAATGTCTAAATGTCAACAGTGTGATAAAGTAAAGTGTCCTTGGGTGTTTAGAAAGGCGCTGTCAAAGAAAATGCATTATTATTATTATTATTATTAATAAATATCAACAGTGTGATAAAGAGGCTTTTTTGCAAGATGGATCAAAGTTTGGTTTTCGTTTGTAATTTACTTCCCCGTTGAAGCTGTTTGAGAATGAAACTTGAAATTCACAGATCCAGGAACGGTTTCTTTGTAGTTCGACACCTTAAAAACGGAGTAAAACTGAGCCAGAGTCAGACTAAAAGGGGAGGAAATTCATGCTTTTTAAATATCTCGCGAGGTTTTGTGAAGTGACGTAATTTCCGCTACGTTCCGTGATTTCTTTCAAACAGTCCAATGAGAGGAGGCGACTGGATGCTTTTACTCGAACAACCCAATCAGGACGCTTTACTGCAGGAATTTAAAGGTCTGTGCGGCTTTTTCTCACCATTACAACTCCTGCTCCAGACGAGAGTAAGTACCTCCCTACTGCTTATTTAACAATTTAACGCCGTTTAACGGGTTTTTCTTAACCTCACTTTTGCGAAATTAGTTGAATTCCCGACCTGAACTGACCGATGAAAACATCAAGTTTAACTGTCACGTACAAGTTTGCTTGCTGTGACTTGTTCTCCTACAGGATCACGAGGCTTTTCAAGTGTAGACCAAATTTGAAAAATGCTTTATTTTTTTGTTTTATGTGCAGGAATTACCCCACATTTTCACTGCTGCTTCTCCTCTCTGCTCCACGAAAATGTCCGAAAACGTCGAACGTCTCAACAAATTTAAGAACAAAGGCAAAGATGCAAACGTAAGTTTTTATCCAAACCAACTTCAAATGTTATTTATCTTCCAACGCCACCATAAAGACTACAGATTTGTGACTGTGTTTTAAACTGAATTGATGCAGGAGCTTCGACGCAGGAGGGTGGAGGTGAATGTCGAGCTGCGAAAAGCCAAGAAAGATGACCAGATGTTCAAAAGAAGAAATGTGGCCGCAGAGCCAGACGAGGCGACGTCACCTCTTCAAGAAAGAACCCAAAACTCTCAGGTAAACTTTATAAACCTAGTTCTGGCTACTAGATCTATCTGGTTTATCACAACAAATGTATTTGTAATTGGAAAAATAAAAAAACTTCTGACAAACTTTTTCGGTTAACTTGAATGTTTAGTAAAATAGTTTTTTGTTTTTTTTTAGTCTGGTATAAAATTGAATTCTATAGATGGAGTTAATATTTTCATGTAAGATTTTTTTAATGATTTAATCTGAGGGTCAGATGCTTCCTTCATTTCATGACTTGTATGATCATATCTGCAGGTTTTCAGACCGTGGTCCGTTGAGGAGATCCTCACAGGAGTGAACGGTTCTAGTCGTGAGTCCCAGCTTCAGGCCACACAGGCTGCACGGTAATAAAACCCCACAGATCACTCCTCCTCTTTTTTTAGTTCTGTGTTTTTTTTTTTTGTTTTTTGTTTTTTTGTTTTTTTTTTTAAGTTTCACTTCTCGTGAAATGCATCGAAATGATGGTTTTTGGTGCTCTCCTGATTTGCAGGAAGCTTCTGTCTCGTGACAAACATCCTCCCATTGACCAGATGATCAGCGCCGGTCTGATCCCCAAGTTCGTCGCCTTCCTGGGACTGTCGGACTGCCCTCCTATCCAGTTTGAGGCGTCCTGGGCTCTGACGAACATCGCATCTGGGACCTCCAATCAGACGGCTGCTGTCGTGGAAGGTGGGGCCATTCCAGCCTTTATTAACCTGGTCACATCTCCCCACCAGCACATCAGCGAACAGGCAGTCTGGGCTCTTGGAAACATTGCTGGTAATTGAATATTTTCCTTTTTTTTTTATCTGTTGTCATTTGTAAATGTAGCAGAAGTCACAACTAATGTGTTTTGTTTTTTTTAGGTGATGGATCAGCCCTTAGAGACAGGGTCATCAAGCATGGAGCTGTGGCCCCTCTGCTCAGCCTGCTGGCAGGCCCTGATCTGAATGTGTTTAGTGTAAGGGCTTGAATTCCTTTTTTAAATTTGTCTCTTTAACCACCAGGTGGCACCCTAACCCAATGGTAACCCTTCTCTCTTGCTGGATTTCTTTGCAGCCTGGCTATCTCAGAAACGTGACGTGGACTCTGTCAAACCTGTGCCGCAACAAGAACCCCTCCCCTCCTCTGACTGCCATCCAGCAGATCTTACCTGCCCTCATCCGCCTCCTCCACCACGAGGATCCGGAGGTGTTGGCTGATGCGTGCTGGGCCGTTTCGTACCTGACGGACGGTTCCAATGACCGCATCGAGGTGGTGGTCCAGGCTGGCCTGGTTTCCCGTCTGGTCAAGCTGCTTGGCTTCAACGACCTGCCTGTAGTTGTACGTATAAACTTGCATGTCTTCATCCGTGCTTCAGGGTGGCCTTTTCGTGCATCATAACTCCTGCAGTTTAGCACCCTGTCATCACACGAGGTGTTGTAAAACGATCCCTTTCACCTTTCCCCTCAGACTCCGGCGTTGCGTGCCATCGGCAACATTGTGACCGGTACAGATGAGCAGACTCAGGCTGTGCTGGATGCTGGAGCCCTGTCCATGTTCGCCCAACTGCTGCGCCACAAAAAAGCCAACATTCAGAAGGAGGCAGCCTGGACTCTGTCCAACGTCACAGCGGGGAAGGACACTCAGATCCAGGAGGTCATCGACGCAGGCCTGGTCCCATATATGGTCGACATGCTTGTGCGGGTACGGCTCCTCAAAGATGACTATGTGGAAAAATGTTTAAATGTTTCGTCTATGCGACTCATCAACCCCTTTTTTTTCTTGCAGGGTGACTACAAAAGTCAGAAGGAGGCTGTGTGGGCAGTTACGAACTTCACCAGCGGGGGCACGGTTCAGCAGGTGGTTTACCTCGTGCAGGCCAACGTGCTGGAGCCTCTTCTGAATCTGCTCTCCTCTAAGGACAGCAAAATTGTCCTCGTCATCTTGGACGCAATTAGCAACATCTTCATGGTGAGTGCGTCACGGAGCCTGAATGACCATCGGAGTCTGGACATCCTTGACGTTTTTTTTTTTTTTTTGTTTTGTTTTTTTTTTTTTAAATGTTTGTGCTGCTTCGCTGCAGGCTGGGGATAAAATCGGGGAGGCGGACAAGCTGAGTCTAATGATCGAAGAATGCGGCGGTCTCGACAAGATCGAGTCGCTGCAGACTCACGAGAACGAGATGGTCTACAAAGCTGCCCTCAACCTGATCGAGAAGTACTTCTCAGACGAGGTAGGTGTTGGAAAGAATAAACACTTGTGCTCTAAACCTGCTCTTATTTTTGTTAATTCACTTTTTTATTTTCATTTAAAGGAGGAGGTGGTGGAATGTGTGGCCCCTGAAGCAACCGATGACGGTTACGCTTTCCAGATCAGTGACAACCAGAGCACTTTCAACTTCTAGAAGACTTTGTCCCTCTTCTTCTAGTCTGTACTTTTCCTTCGTTGATACTGTCTGTCCTTCTGTTCATGTGGTTTTGTATGTATTGTACATACCTTTTTTAAACATTCAAGAAATGTTTGTAAATAAAGTTGTTCTATCATGCTTGTGATTTAAATTTGTCACCAAGTGTATTCTACTAGTTAATCTGTGTGGGGAGCTTTGAATTTTGCCGTGTAGACAACTATAATATAGTAACTATTATGTTTAGTCTATTTCAAAAAAAATTTTTTTTAAAGTATTCTGAACCTGTCACTTAACTTTAGTGGAGATGAATCGAGCCAAATGCTGGTCTGTTTCAAAGTATCATTCAGTATAGTTTTCCTTTCTTTCCCCTGCATTACTGACAATAAGGAACGTGAAATGACTGGAGTGGGTTTATGGATTATATTAAGGTTAAATATTTGTACCTTCAGACACGGGATTAGGTCATTGTGTCATAACTGGCTCATTTAAATCAAGCATCCTTAAAATAAGAAGCTTTCTATCCAAATTTGCATATTGTAAGCCATTTCATAAATTAATACAATGTACATTTCCCAACTGAGTTTATTTAAAACCTGTGTGATGCCAGTTATCCAAAAGGATGAGAAACTTTTTTTTTTTATAAGGGAAAACATGGGTTATGATCAACTATTAAACCACATTAAAATCTGTGAAGTCAGTGGAGAAGAGGGAGAGCAGTGGAAACAGGTATTTTAGGCATGAGTGTGAGCAGCATGTTGCAGCTGGAGGTGGTTTTGATCTGCTTTATGTACAGAAAAGGAAGGAATTATGGGTTCAAAGGATGCTTGTAGGAAGAGAAAAAGTAATCCTTTTTAAAAAGTCAGTTTTTTTTTTAATCAAACTGTTTACTGTAACTGAAGAGCTTGGTGTACTTTGTTTTATGAAAGATTATTAGACCTAATCACACCGGAGTAATAAGAAAATATGAAATATTTGCCTCTGAAATTTTGCTAACCGTCTCCCATCAAATGGGAAGCTGTTAGTCACCAAACTATTTGCTATTTTTATTTATACGTCCTTGATTCCTCTCATGAAAAACGAGCAAAGGAAACTAAAGTTTATACATGTATGTTCTTGATCAAAGTTATTTCCATGAAATCCTCTTCAGGCAAATTTTAGGAGCTGAGACCTTCAACATGAATCAACAGGCAATGTTGATTTAGTTGGAAATCAAAGGAAAGAGGAGGCAGAAAGTAGAGTAGTTACATTAATAATCAATCGCATGTGATGGGTGAGTTTGATCTCATGAAAGAAGTTCCAGCTAACTGCTCCACAACAATATTAAACCTTTACTGACATCAAGCGCTCCATTTCCTGACAGCAAACAAGCAACTTTTTTCTTTTTTTTTTTAAATTGGCCATTTCTGTTTAGGAAAAGTGAGCATGTTTACATGAATTAAACAGAAAAGCGAATCACCGTGTTAGTCCAATCAAAGCCAGACTTTTAAAATGCATGTAAACAAAGTTGTACTGTATCAAAGCTCTCAAAACTGGAAAACAAGTCTCAGTAAAAAAGTTGGAAGCCGTATAACATGTACTCAAATGGGCCTGGGCGATATTTTTGGATCTTTTTGTGGAAACAATCTGTGTATGAATACAACCAAATTCCCATTAAAGCTGCTCTCATTCACAAATTTCTTGTTTCTTCTGTCAGATGAATAAAGTTGTTAGAAATTAGGATTGGAAAGAAGTTTAAAGACTTTGTGTCTTCCAAGTGGGAGGTCAGCAAGTCAATTTCCAGAACTTCCATGTGTTGAAATGTCCTCCAGCAAGACATTGAACCCCCAATATGTTTATTGGTGAGTCACTGTAAAAAGAAAAAAAAAAAAAGCACGTAATACTTTATGGAGAGTATGTCTGAGTGGATGAAAAACACATGTATAGTGGCTTGTAGAACCTAAAAAAAGGTTAGAAGTATGCACCGTTTAAGCATTTCCAGACTGTTGTGCTGCTCTGACAAAATGCTGATTTTACAACCTGAGCATTATCTGACAAAATCTGATAGAAGTAAGACCGTGTGCAGGAAATTTAGCTATTCTTACAGATATAATGACCTCCCTCTGGGAAAGTTAGAAGTGGTCTTAAACTTTTTCTTTTTTTTTACAGTCACCAGGGTAGCAGCGTCAGGCTTCATTTAGAGAATAACTCCATTTCCTCCCATGCATGTATACTAAGCAAAGGGAAGTGGTCCAATGACGTCGCCAGGTGGAACTCTAAACTGGATGTAACCATGGTGACTGTTTATTCTTGTTTTATACTCTCACCTCCCCTAAATTTGCTTTGCCTCTATATGTTTCTGCCTTTTTGATGAGGTGAAGTCATGTACTGTTGCCTGTTTTTGCATTACATAGTAATCATGATCCCAATTTTTTAAATATGTACAAGGGTGGGTCCAGAAGGGTTGCCTAGGGGGGGGGGGGGGCACTAGCCACCCTTAAAATATATCTGGCCCCAGCGTTCTCACTCCCAAAATAATCAAATTCCCACAAATATTTAGTGTAAACTGACTTTCACCTAGATAGGCCTCAGATGCCCAAGTGCGAGTGAATGCAGTATGCTACTTTATGTTGTTATACATCAACACTACCATGTTCTTCAAACGCAGCATTCATACAGCACTGTCTCACCAGCTGTGTACATGGGTGATGATATTTGTCTGTCCAAACTGTTTCCATTTTATGAAACAGATGTAAAAGTCATAAAACCACCAGGTGTAACGACAGTGCAACGTTCAATGGCCAATAATGCTAAAGAAACACTGATAAAACTCATTATCAGTGAAATGTAAGTGCTTGTGGAGCAGTGATGTAAGCCATACAGTAAACACTTGATAAAATACATCATTGGCTATTTCCTTCTACAAATGTTGCTTTAGTTTTACATCAGACATTTTAGTAATTAGTTTATTATTTCTTAAAAGAACCCTACTGACTTTGACAGGTTTTCTCATTAAGTTGACCCCTAACAATGGCTAATTCAGCATCCATCTTTCATCTTACATGGACTCTCAGCTCTCTCCAATAACAGCTCCGGAAATGTACATGATAAATGTCACTGTGCCATCAAAACGAGTAAGGAACACTGACGCTTCGTTCACACTGCAGGCAAAAGTGATTCAAATCTGACTTTTTTGCCGATTATTGAGCCATATTGGATATTTCTTATTACAGTCTGAACAGCGCAAATCCGATTTTTTTAAGGCCATTTTCTGATGTGGTCCTAGATTGCTTACTAGGCACATTTAAAACTTACAGGACCGCATGGTTCCCGATCAAAAATGTTCTTCTCAAAACATCAGCATCCCTCGATTCCTCCACTTTCTTCCTCATCCTCACCTCTCATCTTCTACACTTATTTTACAAAAGTAAAATGTCCATTATTACATGTTGAAACAATAATAAAAAGTTTATGAATCTTTGTTATTGATAATAAGGAGCACATGGTCAGATGAAGCACGTGGTGTGGTGGAAGGTGGCTCCCAGCTTTACAGATTATAGCTACGCCCCTGTTAAAAGTCATAAATTGTTTTAAACTCAGAGAGCAAAGTTTAAATATATTATTAAAGCAAATAGGTGTCGCTCATCACCAATAATTGCACTGAACCCTGCGTGTGATTCACAGTTAGTTGCCACATGTCAGAGAAATGTCCAATTCCCCCAGTGAGTGCTGTCGTCACCGGTCAGCTCTCAGCAGCAGCCTCCTGAAGTGGGATCTACCCCCGGAGGCTCCGCAGTTGAACTGTCGACGAGCTGAGAGGAGGATTCAGTCCGAGGCTCTCGCCGAAGATGTGAAGATAAACACCGCGACCCCACAGCAGCTCGTCTACACGTTGCAACTGAAGAGAGGGGGGGAAAAAGCCTTTATTTTTCTCTTTTATTTAATGCCATTTGCAGCAGTGCTACACTAGCGATTTTCTTTTTTTCCTTTTTTAAATTTTTTGCATTTATGAGCGATCGCTACGGCAGTTCGGTCCACATCCGGGCCACAATGCTTTGACTCCATTATTGTCTAAAACTGGCGGAGAGGTTGAAAAACCTTGTTATTTTTTTTTTTTTACACCTAACGAAACATTTTAACTACGTGCATTGAAGGCTTGGATCAAGAGGAGATGTCTAACCAAGGAGTTCGGCGGAATGGCCCCGTGAAGCTGCGATTAACAGGTAGCTAGCAACGCTTTAAATCCCCAAGTATATTCCCACACACTAGCTAGGAAGGCTGGGTGTAGTTGCTGGATGGGAACAGTTCCCATGGGCCATGGAGTTGGCTTACCGCCGGCTCTTTCTTTAGTCATTTTTCACAGTTTTTCAAATAACTATGATGTATTTTTACACATTGGCTGCTTTTACAGTGTTGCCTTTTATGGTAAAATATGCTTGGCGGAGCTTAAGATAACGCTGAATTCTAATATTATTGTTCTTGTCGCCAGTAAGCACCAACAGCCAGCCATAACACGGGTCCCGGAGTAGCGCGAGCTGCTTGCAATGCAGTTGCCCTGCTATTGTGTTGATTCTGGCTAAACGAAACTCCCTAAAAAAAGGAAAAAGGGAGGTGATAATTCCCATCTCCAGTTAATACAACAGCTTTTTTTTTTTTTAATGTAGGACAAGGGTGCAGCCAGACTGTGGCACAATTCAGCTGACAGACGGGCTCCCAGTTAAAGTTGGCTAGCTGACGTTAGCCTGGCCAGACCTCTTGCCAGTTAGCATTTATGCCAGAACAAGACAGGCAACTCCACAGGTCATAACAAGAGTTTGCATCTGCCACCAGGCAAATTGAAGAGTCTAATGACTGTCCACTGATGGACAGCTGCCTCCTTTGTTTGTTGTAGTTGTTTAAGCGGGTCGGCATTAAATTGAATTCTTGCAGTCCCGCCTGAACCAGTGACCCCTCATTACCTCCACATCATGAGTCATCCTCAAACACTTTAATGTGACTCTAATGGGGAAAAAAGGGGGCAATTATAAAGCGGCATGCTGTTGTGCAGGCAGGTCTGTGTCGACATCTCTCTCCCTCAGCTGTTTGGTTTATGCCTTTTCAACACTAACATTAGAAAAGGTTTACATGAGAGCAGCAGTGTTTTGACTGGGAGAGGGGGGTCAGACAGATGCCCCCTTTTTTTTCTTTTGATGTGCATCCAGTATCTGACCTGGTCTCATTCCACCGGGAAGGGCCAAATTAAATGTTTAAGCTGGGGGATGTTTCCTTTAGGAACAAGTGGAGACAACAAGGTGGATTTTTTTTTAAAGGGAGGAAATGTAAGAGGGCAAAGATCGGATTTATTTGAGAGGTTGCCACTTTTTCCACACATGGTTGGTGCCAGTGAACGGTGTAACTCTTGAAACATGACTTTGTTTAATCAGATAGCAAAATTTCCCCACTTTGGCCATACTTTCTTTGTGTCTCCTTCCCTCAGGGACACATGAGCACAATATTTTCCTTATTCACAGCTTTCATGTTGAAAATCTGGTTATGAATTTAGCTGGTCCGACCGAGATGGACCGCGGTAGTCTCTCGCTGGAATGCTAAGAATGTGAGTCCACCGTGAAAAATGACGAGGCGAGACCTCACAGACCACTTCTACGCTTGATGCTGAGTGACACTACATACTCACTTTGAGACTAAATGATATCCCACTGAAAGAACAATAGTAATCTAACCCTCTGTTAAAGCTTCTTTATGCTCATTCTGGTCTGTTTGTTTCTTAGTGCATTTACTCGATTGTGGTATTTTCTCTATTAATAGCAGTCTCTCTGCAAAGAAACGTTCTTTTTTCACTGTTTTAATATTGTACGATGTCATCCACATCAGTAGCTGAGCTCATGCAATTCCCCTCCTGCTGTTCTGCTTGGACAAGAGAGTGAGGAAGAACTCAGGAAGCTCTGCAGAAACACAAGCCAAGTCCCATTTTTTAGCACAGAAACTTAACTACGTTCTCTATTATGTGTTTCTTTTCTTTTTCTTTAGCCTTTTAAGTTTGCCACATCAGGATTTAAGGGCCTTAGAAAGTGTTGTTGCAACATCATCGCTGCATGACACATGGCTACAGATTGATTTCTCTCTGAGAACCTGCTGCATTTAAAGCATCCTGTAGCTGTTTGTGTTGTAGGCGTCTGTCATTGCTGACGAACCCCCTCCTCTGTCCATTTGAACCAGATGTTGCAGATGTTTTGCCAGCTATTAAACTGGAAAAATATAGCGAGCAAGCTGCTAAAACCAACACTTGGGGGTGAGAATTGCCCCTTGACAACTTGGGAGAGGTTTCCATTATATTGTACAGCTGATCACTCCTATATTAGGTCACACACACAAACACGGCTAATGGTATAACATGCGCAATCCACCGAGGCATAAATTACACCATGAAGGCATGGCTCATTGCTTTGTGTGATCATTCATAAATTCTGTCATGCTAACATAGCTCTCGGTGTAATTCCGACCACTTTCCATGCAACCATAAATGTGATGACACACGGCTGAATGCAAAGCCACAGAGCCACTTCTAATGTGATTAGGGCTTTGCAGAAAGGAGAACACGTCCCTCCAGCCTTTCTGAAAACGTGGACTCGTAAGCTGTCTGCAGCGCGACGTGAAATGAAACCCTTAAATCAGAAAAAGGTCCAAATCAGATGAGGCTGAAAAACCCGACAGAGATGTGGAAGAATAATAAACAAACTAATGTTTGTTTCTTGATTTTGGGGTCAGGTTAATATTCTTGACGTTTATTGTTTTTTTTTTTTGTGTGTGTGTGTCTCAGCTAGGACGTTTATATGCGACTTGTCAAGCATATGGTTTGCTCATCTGAATTCTTTGGCGCGATGCAGACCAGTGAAGAGAGCTATCTCAGTGGGATTCCCTAGAATTCTCCATTTGCTTTCCCACCTCTTCCTCTCTGAGTCACTCCTGTTCTTTCCGAATCATAAGCCTCTTTCCTCTCAGACCAAAGCATATTTCACTCCCACCCGTTCTGACTGAGCTTCCTCTGCACTCCGATTCCCGTTCTGTGTGATGCATTCTGTGGTTGGGTTTGTCTTTCTTTTCCTTTAATTGCAGATGATTAGCAGTTGACGGTGCCGCAGCTGTTTCTGCAAAAAGAAATTGTTTATTTTTTTTTATAATAACCTTGTAAAAGTTCAGTGAATGGACACAGATGCTGCTGGAGAAGAAAACAGACTTGTTTTAACGATGCAACAAAGCCCCCCGGGGTTTCACACTGCCCCCCCAGTGTGGCTTTGAGTGAAAGGCTCCGGTCTCTTCTTTTTAGTGAGGGTACGACTGTAGTCTGCAGATGGGGGTCTTTGGGTGTTTTGTCGGTTAATTGAAGGAGAAACCCCAGCAGCTGGGCACAGATGGGGCCATGGAGGCAAAGGACCCTGATGATCAAGAAGGTTTTAATGTGGTCTGTGCTGGCTCTCGCTGCACTCATGTGGTCTCAGTCAGAGCCATTTTTACAGAGTGGCTGTATGGAAGTGATTTGGGTTCATCTGGGTGTTCAGACAGGATACGTTGTAAATACGCAGTGATTAGCTGCATGTGGTGAACTGTACCGGCCCCGTCGTAGGCTCGCATTTCCAGAAAACATTTCCACATTTTGCTTTGACAAGTTGCGAACGTAAACAAAATAATAATGGCGGCTAACAGACGAGAGGAAAGAAAAAGAAACGAGCGGGGGGTGGGGGGGGTCGAAACGGGAATGTAACGAGCAATTATGGCACACGTTTCGTAAACATTTTCCTTCCCCCGGCCGAGAGCCTCCCATAATTTTAAATTGTTCCATCAATTAATTGACTGGCTGGAGTTGGCTTTCCTGTTGGTTCAGCTGCTCTTCGACGAGGACAAAGCCCTCTGCGGTCGCTCTAAACTCCACCGCCGCCAGCGTCGGCCCAGAGGAGACCAGATGTAGCGGTGGGGCAGCCTCTCTGAGAGGAAGCTGCTCCCCAGACCCCAACACTTGTCCAAACGTCACCCCCTGACAGGTGGGAAGCAGAATACCCTTTTTGAGGTCCCCCTGTAATAACAAAAGGGAAGAATTGCAGTCATAATACTCAGCAGGATTTTGGAAGTCTTGTGTGTTGCTTATCCCGTTTTGGATGGCTTACAGCTCCATCCTGTCGCGGCGTACAGCGGTGTGCCATTGCTTGGACGAGTGGGCGGCATATGTGGTTTCGGGAGGCTGGCTCTTCCTGCTGAGTTGAGCATCAACACTTCATAATGGCGGCTTTGTCATATTAATTTTAAAAACCAGTAATAATTTCCTGTTTCCTCAGACCCTGTTTCATTTGGTGTCTGAAAGAGAAGAGAAAAACCACCTAGAGCTGTAATGTTCCAGCCACAGGGTTACTCTTGCAGTTTCCAGAGAGGTAGATGCAAAAAATTGTAGGGTATCTATGAAGTTGTAGCTAAAACCAGATACAAATAGTGCTAGTTAAAAAGTAGACAAAAGCTTTCCACAGAGGCATCTGAACTCTGTTATTAATGCATCGATCTAACACAAGAGCACGGATGAGTCATTAAACATTAAGCATAGATGGAGTCTTTGATGCTGGTTGCTATTCAGGAATCTGATTGGCTGCATTATGGGCAGCATTAACACTATCTGAGGCTTTTTTCTTCAAGTGACCTCAGCGTCACACACCAGTTATTGCATTAAGTGTTTTACAGTGAATCTAAATGATGGCCTGGAGCCGTTCTGCATGACTGACCATCTTCAGACGAATAAAATTCAGATGCAATGGCTGACTGAGCAGCAAGGTATGCAAAATAAGCTTTAGCCGACCTGGTTGGGACCTGCATCTTGAATGGCAATGACTAGGGTTTGGTCCTGCATCGTTTGCCTCTGCTGTCAAGCTCATGTTGTATTCTCCTCATATCCCTTGTACTGGCTGGACAGAAAGCCATCCTCTGACCCATTTAATGGAACAGAGACCAGTCTCTCTTACATCGTTTCACTCTGCAAGCGAAGAAAGATGTTCATTACTTTACATAGGAGGTATCTCTGGTTAATTACAGTTCATAAAAGAGGCGTGTAGCACTCTATTCTCGACAGGTTCATAAAGAATTTAAAGTCTATTCCAGTATGAGAAAGATGAGGATCTAAACCTTTCCATGCAAAGTCAAAATCAGGTTTGTTCCTTATCCACCCACATCAGAGGGGAAGCGTGCAAATAGTGGGAACATCCCTGTGGCCTTGGAGAAGTGCTAATCCTTCTGGGTGGTTCGGGAAAGACCCTCTTCAAAGGCCCTCTCTGTTAACCTGGCTGTGGTGGTTAATGGGTCAGAATTGGATTAGTGGTAAATGTGAGGGAGGGAAGTTCCAGTGGGAACTAAACTGATTCTTTCCTGCAGCCTCTTCTCCCATTATTCACTGTCAACATGCAACCCCCCACCCCCCTCCATCGCTCGTGCCACTATTTCTTTCCCATTCTTTAACTCTACTTGGGGGGTATTTCTTTTATCAGATATGACTGCTTACAAACTAAATGTCCACCTGGAACACTGACTTAAAATACCCTTTAGTCGTCTGCAGTGCTGCCTGTGTTGCAAAGAAGTTTACCAATAACTTGTCAATAATGTAATCATACCTATTTTTCATGAGCAATCTGCACAAAATCGGCTAAAAGCAGCTTGTACTTCTGTGAAATGCGGTCTTATTAATATATTATTACGTTATTTTCTGCACTTATTACATTTTAAAAGTATTCTTTTCATACTAGGCTAATAAACGATGTGCATGATAACTTATTATATTATTGGCAAAATGTTATTACATTGTTGGCTCAAAAATGATCATACGTTATTGGCAACTTTATTACGTTATTGGCTTTATTACATTTAAATTGGCCAGAATTATTACGTTATTGGCAGATATTATGTTACTGGTTGCTACACAGCGACACATTTTGCTTTTATAGTTGTTTGCGCTGCAGCCTTGAATAGTTCTCGACATGTTCCAGACGGGAACTTTGCTACTTGGCAGAAGTTTAGAAAATGACCGTTTAGGAGGTGAATACAACATGAAGTCCTCCTGAACATATTTTTAAATAATGCTAAAGATTTCTTATGATGGTGTCCTTCCACAGAATGAGTTAGAGTCGTGGATGTACGAGGGGCATCATGCTTTATACTCGTCATACAGTAAACAGCTGTTTGCGTTCCATCCTGTGTGCTCTACGGAGTTACTCCTCTGGAGTATTTGCTGCCGTCTTCAGTAGATTGTCCCAGTTTGAACTGTGGAGAAATTCTTTGATTAACAGAATCTTACAACATTTCCAATCACTGCTGCGGTAGAGAAAAAAAGACTGAATCTGTCAACGCAGACTTTGTCTACCTGCATAATATGAAAAAACGGAATTGAATTTATTTATTTAAAATTTATTTGACTGGGGCACATTAAAACAAATTTTAAAAAAAACTATGTAAACTTTGCTATGTTTGTAGGACTTCTAGCCATGGCTAATTGGCTAATAATTGTCTTGTAGCTGAAATAAAACAGAGATAGTCTGAGTATAACTATGTTACGTGTGCAAAATTCCTTCAACCGGGTTATAATTTAGTTCAGACCTGCACTGTTTACATTTACCCTGAAAAAGTTATTCTGATTATGACGCGCGTTTACATCCATCACATTCCAAACAGAGTTGACATGTTTCTCCCGCGTGAATAAAAACCAACACCAACATATTGTAGTGTAGACTTATTTTTCTTTTCTTTTTTTTTTACAATGATCTGACAACCCCCTGAAATTATCTTGGGACCACTAGTTCTAGAAGATCTACATTGGTCATTTTTTGAGAGGCAAGTAAAAGTAAAAGTCTACTTGTGATTGAAACTGCAGCGTTGAGCTTGTTACTCCTTCATTTGTTTGTGAGGATGTCTGTGATTATTTTCCGACCCTTGCAGCGCGTCCAGGTGCGATCCCTCAGCAAGTTTGCTCAACGTCTCATTAGCTCTGATAAACATCACCACACGCAAGGGTCATTTTTACTTTCTCCAGTAACAGAGGAGTATGCAGGGTGGCTGCATGATGGAGGAGGGTAACCTGAGATTAATTCCTGAACGTGCTGGCTCCGCTTTAAACCTGGACGGCCATGGGTTGATGCGATTAACTTTGACTAACCTCAAGCAGATGGGGGGGGCGTTCTCAAGTCTCTGCTGGTAGCGACTGAATGGGAGTCGGTGCAAAAGCCACAAGACGCCGACAGCTGACTGCAGACGTCTGTCCGTGCCTCAGGACTGGCGTTTGAGCCCCCCTCCGTCCTCTGAGGAGACGGGATCAGAAGAGAGATGTTTATATTCACACCAGATCGCATTTCAAATGGCATCTCTACTGAAGTTGAACAAATACACCACAGGATTCCTGTGTTGTAAAAAAGAAAAAAAATGTGAGAAACACATTATTTACACCCCCCCACCCCAACCCACCTCTCCTCTCCTCCCTGAGCATACTTTCTTTAGATTGGAAAGATTTCCAAATAAGCCTGCTTTCAGTTTCACTTTTGGATTGACTTTGATGGAGTGTAACTGGCTGGTTGATGGGAGTTGTGGTTTGCTTGCCAGGAAGTCTGCAGTGAAACTAATCTCCAGATCAAACCAAAACTAGGAGCGTCTGATGATTCAGCTCTCAGACAGACACCAGACACTCTGTAGTCATCATGTTTAAAAAGAAAAAAAAAGAAAAAAATCCGGTGGAGTATCCTTTCTTCCTTTGCAAGAGCACTTGTGCAAATTTTCTGTCCAAAGCTTAAGATTAAATCAGACGTTCAGAGATGACGATCTCTTGTAAACCAATCCTGGAATTATCACTTGTGATAATATCTTTAAATAAATTAGATTCATGTTTGTTTTTCCATTTCTTACACCAAAACCAAAGCATTTTTTTTCTCTCTCTGAAATGATCTGAAACAACTACAAGGGCTGTATGTATAATCTTGGTGGCAGAAGAAAGCTGAGACGTGAGATTATTATGGAAGATACGTGTTACTGTGTCAGTAAATTCACCTGGAACACATTCAAAAATTGAAATGGTTATTTCCTTTTTAAAAAAACCAAACACATTCAGTGAAAACCAGAGGATTATTTATCTAGGAATAAATATGATAATGTCTGATAAGTAACTGTGCTAAAATAGAAGCTAAAAAAAGTGAACCTGAGCAGTTTTAGATGTTTTAATAGAGATGTTACCCAGGGAAATATCTCAGGAAGCCATCAGCTGATCCTGACGATCAACACCTCTATCTATGGTCAGTCAGGAAAACGCAGGGATAGCCTCTAAATTCACCCCAGAAACACCATGAGGATCCAGAAGGAAGTGAACCCTAAGATAGTATATGATAGGAAGAGTGAATACTTCACTATAAAACCTCCTTCATCTCCATGGACCTTCAGGATTCATTGGAGTCATTGGAGAACACATTACAGAGTTTTTATGAGCTGGAATAAAACTTTTGACTATAAAACAGGAAAAAGTAAGACGTGATTTATAATTTTGGCTGCTAGCTCGCAGTTTTTCTCCTACAGTGATGAGACCGACATGTTTGTAAACAGCAGAGTCTTGAAGTTTGCTTGAAGTGGAGAAATTAGCGGAAGCTCTAAAGCGGACAGTGCTGTTCTTATGTTTTTGTTACGTTCCCATATAATTGCTTAGGGTTTGATTTCTGTTTGGTTTGGATGCTAATGTTTGGTAGAGTCTCTATTTGTTGTTTTTTGTATGCTACATGTTAAGATTGATGCTTCCTAGCATGTGCAAAGATCTTCTGTACTGCATGTATCTCCTGCTGCCTTCCTGACGGGAGGCTCTTGGAATGAAAAGGTTAAGTTTGGCGACGGTAACAGTCCAGACTGACAAATGACTTCATCAGAGCTCGGCCAAATTTGGGTCAGACATGACACACGTCCCTTAGCCGCTTTAAACATAACTCTCAGCATGCCTTAAAAGCTGTTTATTGCATGCACCTGCATACAACGCCATTCGATTGTGGCTTTTGACCAGTTACATGGTTACAAATTATGACTATGTTGGAAAGGAGGAGTAGGAAGGATATGGGTTAACTACTTTGCAGAGCTTTCTTCTTTGATTACACCATGATTCTTACTCTGATTTCATCTTTTTTTTTTTTGGTAAAAATATCCTCTCAGTCCAACACATTCATTGGCAAGGCACACTGTAGAAAGGGGGGAGGAAATATGGCTGGTTGGTTATGATGTAACCAAAACCAAGTTTTGAAGTCGTTCTTCGAAGCTAAAATTCCCAGGGAAATTTCGAAGGAGCCATGTTTCTGGCAGTTACCACAAAAGTGCGGTGGTCCTCCACCTCTGTTGAATAGGTTGGTACTATTTGCCCCCACCTCTTTCTCTTGACTTCAGCTCGATGCCGGCTTCTCCTCCATTACATCAGAGAGGGCGCGGGAGCCAAAAAAGCTAGGAAAGCCACGCAGCCACCCAAAACAGCTCGGGTCCCGGCCAACGGCGCTGCAAGCTTGCAGAAGCCTGATCTGTGCGTCTGCTCTGCTCACTGTTTTGACTTCCAACGCAGTGATGGCACTGTGGAAGACTTTGCTCGCCTGGATGACTCTCCGTTAGGCATGTATCACACGGAGGGGAAAGATGGAAGAGGATGTGATGTACTATGCAGGGGTAACAGGAATGCCACTGTGGCATAGTTCCCCCGCTATTTGGAGCAGAACTCTCTCGGTTATGCAAGTACAGTGGAGTGTATCACCGAGGGAAAAGGTGACGGGAGATGGATGAAATGTTCTCACACTGACGATGTTGCCAACCTCTTTCCTTTCACGTGTGGGCGGGGTGTGTGTGGCGTGTTTCCTCTCATGTCGTCGAACAGGTTTTTGGAGGAATTCGAAGTCCCGTCCCGTGTCTTGTTTGGAGGGTTTGTTTGCTATTGTGCATCTTTTTTCGACTGCATCATCTCTTTGTTTAAAGAAGTGTTTTGTTAGACGCAGTCTTAGGCCGAGATCAAGTCCAACAGGTTGTCGGTTCAGGTTGATTTTCTCTTGTTTTGACTGACTCCCTCATGATGTGATCTGTTTGTGATCGTCACTGTTTAGCAGACATCATGAAAATATGGCTCGGTCCCGGCCACGTAGAAAATTAAATGAACAGTTTTAGAAAACTGCTCCTGTCACGGCACCTAAAATAAATCCGAAGCAAAGCCGTAGATCCTGCTGTTGGCCCAAACATTAGCATCGTTTAATTATTGCTGCTTTATTTTCTTGCCAAAGCATGTCATCTTATTTTCACATCACCTGGCAGAACCGGTCCTCCGCTTCCTCTTTCAGCATCTCAATGTCACACCAGATCTCTTATTGCTTTCCCAGCAAGGGCTGAGAGTGTGATGCTAAAAGCTTGATGGGCTTTTATCCTTTTTATGAAAATAATATGTGGGATTTACTAGTCCTCTGCCTTTTCTTTACTTCTTCTGGTCACAGGGATTTGTTCCAACAGATGTCCTCGGGCATCCTTCGCTCCTGCAGCTAAAAGTGGGCTTCTAAGTTTTCTGTGATTCCTCTGCGGTATTTATTGGACGTTTACTGGGATTATCGCCGCTGGTTCCCTTTCCACTTCTCAATTGATGACAAGATCATTCTTTCCTCTGCTAGAGAAGATGAAGCATGTCTTTGAATTACTCTTTTTTTTTTTTTTTAAACTTGGAAAGATTTGATCAGGGTCCTTTTTTTTCTTCTTCTTCTAAGTGTTCCTTTCGGTTTTCTTCTCCGTAAAGATGATGCACTGGGAGAATCTGTTGCCCTTTTTCCTTTCTAATTTTCTAAATCTTGGAAATTGCAGGTCTGTATAGATGTATTAAAAGATTTTCCTGGCACCTAGTGGTTCCATGATCACTCCACTTCCAGTGACTCTTTATATCTGAATGATGTGACCAGGAGAACTTTTACCAGATTTGCATATTACATAAGTGGCTTTGCTAAGATGTTTAAAAGCAGCCAAGGCTGAGATGTTTTCCTGCGCCTAGAAGTCGGCGTGTGGCTTGTGAAGAGCTGGACTGGGTTCCTGAAACTCTACCCCCCCCCCCCCACTCTCTCCTGATTGCAGTTTAGGGGCTGAAGTTAAGTAGTGCAGCGAGGTCTTTAAAAAGTAACCCACCTTTGGTTTGAATACAAAAGTGCTGAATGTAAATCTTTTATCTATCAACTTTACATACTTCCAGCCAACAACCACTATGGCTAATGTTGTGCTAGGATGATGTGAGATGTTTTTGAGTAATTTTTCGTTGTAGATGCGATTTCATGCACGAGATACCTTTTTAAAATAAAGTTAAGCTATGTAATGCCATAGGTCCTTATATGTTGAAAGATTTAAGGTTTGAATTGGAGAAATACCATCAGCTCAGTCAGCTCTTTGACATTTTGAACTATCTGGTGCTTAAGATTAGTTTATACATAACAGGCAGGTGAAAGCTTTTAACTTATTTGTGTGTGGATGGTTGAAAGGAGATGAATTAAGATTTTAAGGCTCACTTTTATGCACATAAATAACTACGTCCATGTGAAATGTTGCCAAACGTCACTGCGCACATGCTCTCATGCGTCCTTTATGTTGGCATGGCAGTTGGGTAATACATCCACTTTCAGTTTCAGACAACAGCAAACATGGTGACGGTGGAGAT
>JBBBVU010000022.1:3819907-3836241 GCA_037177055.1 Atherinosoma microstoma | reverse complement strand
ATATATATATAAACACACACACATATACAGCATTCATAAATGATACGTAAAACATATACATATAGATTATATGAATATCTTTACCAACTTATATCTCTATATATTGCTATTTCTAACTCATCTTCCATATTCCTTGTTAGAAATAAGTTTTTATACCTCTTTTTAAATATATTTATCGCACGATATGCACACATCGTTCTTACTTTTAGTTTTTTTAAATTCAGATCTCCCCTTAGAATATAGCTCGTTCTCTTTCTGCCAACATTTTCTGGATACATACGGTATGAGCAGCTTGCATGTTTTGGAAGGAACTTTGAATGTTGAGAAGTAAATAAAGGTTTTAGAGGAACATCTGCTCCCCTTCAGATGACGTCTATGTCAGGTGGACCGTGCTAAACCACATACTGCAGCTATTACAGCAAAATGGCTCCACAGGAGAAGAGTCCGGGTGCTGAACCGGCCTGCCTGCAGTCCAGATCTTTCACCTGTAGACAACATTTGGAGCATCAAGAAACAAAGAAATATAATTTGGTGCATACTGGTTGAATCATGGGTTCAGAAACCTTTTCTTGTCGTGGTTAATCACCTTGTTACAAGATAGCATGTTGTTCAATTTCAACATAAACAGCTGAACATGTGGATTAAGTTCACCTGTACAGGTTGTAGGATTCTAACATCATGCAAAAAGCCAAATATCCCTACATTTTTATGAGTAGTGCAGCTAGTTAGCTAGTAGCTACCTGTGGGTGACGGGTGCAGAGTGTGTGGTTTATATAGAGGCTGTGCTCTCATTAGGCCCACACACAAAGACTGGATTGGAGAAATATAGGTTCATTACTGCGAGTAAATCCTCTAATAGGTCAAATTCTTAGTATAATCTGCCTCAAGGTGACTTTTCATTCTTGTGGATGAAACTATTTAAATGAGCAGAAATGAACTGAGTCGTTATTAAAAACCAGATTAAAGCAGCTTCAAGACAAGCTGAGTGAAAAGAAACCACGGCAACTGGAGACTTTTCTTGTTACACTACTTTTTTTCCGTGTGTGTAACCTCAGTTCCTCTTACCTCTTTCTTCCTTCTAATTAACCCCCCCCACCACCACCACCATCACTCACCCACCCTCCCTGCAGGTATGTAGGTGTTGGTTTTAGGAGTTGTTCGTCTGGGTGTGCATCACACACACCCACAGCAGGCATGAGACATGGCAGCATGCTGCACTGATTTATTCCCACTGATGTGGAACCAAGTCAAACAGTTCGCCTCCACCAGCAGAGAGGTGCTTTACCCCCCACCCACTCCCACCCCACCCAGCTGCTGTACCTAAACAAACACATACTCCTGCATCTTTCATGCAGCCTTTGTCATCAGCGTGTTTCCTCTCAGTCTTTCTCTGTCTGCATGTGAACTTTGCATTCCTCACATTAGACCTTGACTCTTGTGTGATTACACAGGGTGTGTGTCTGATAAGTACAGATACTTACAAATGAATAAGTTTCACTACTCTGGTTCTGGGAGGTATACAGACTCGGGGGGGCTAAAAAAAAAAAAAAAGAAGAAGCCCAAATTGAATAAAAACTATCACTTGTAGGTGTTTTTGCATTCATGTGGAGCTTATTTAATTATTTTTTGAACAAATTATTACCCCACTACTGGTAGAAATGCCTCACTAGTGAAAAGCTACTGTGTTTAGGTATTTTGAGGCATTACAGTTAAAAAAAAAACTCCTCTCCTCTTCTGTTTTGCTCTTTTTTTATGTATTCATCCTCCTCTGAAAACAAATAATGGCTCAATAATAAGTCAGCCTTCAAGTTACTCTACATTCCTTCGCCGTTATCATAGAGACAGTAAGTGTTTTATAATGGCCTGCCACCTCTCTTGTTGCCTTGGTGATAACAGAGCAGAGGCTTTATCGTGTTTTATTACCACTACGATGCTTTACGTTATGCAGAATGGTGCAAAAGTCAGATGTAACGTCATTACAGCTCAAGCACGATGGCATTTTTCTCACATCGTATCTCCTGTTTCCTGATCTTTGGTTTAGAATAAACACATATAAACAATTCTATGAAATCAGATCCATGTAAAATAGCAAGAACATATGCATGAGGGGGGAAATGACACATAAACAATTCTATAAAATCAGATCCATGTAAAATAGCAAGAACACATGCATGAGGGGGGGAAATGTCCTGGAACGTAAAGCTTGCATGAAGAACGAACAGAGGCAGGGAAATGGAACAGGTCCGCCCGGTCTGCTGCTTTTACTCATGACACACCTGTTGGCCTGGGAGGAGCTGAGACAGGTGGACGCTCCTTAACTGAGGGGGAGACCTGGTGTATGAGAGAGAGAGAGGAAGAGGAGAGAGGTGGGAGCTGGAAGAAACACACTTGGACTCAGATTACACAAACGGGTCCACGCAGACTCCCGAGATGTCGAAGAAGAAGGAAACCAACCCAGTTAGGATAAGCAAGTGAGTTGGGATTTGCTTTTTATGAACGAGTGTGTGTTTGATTTCTTTCTTTTTTGATTTTTCATGCTGAAGGGCAAATCTTTTCTTGAGTGTGTTTGTATCATGATCCCATTTGTTTGCACAGAACGGTTTAATCTCCAGGGACAATGAAAATGAACCTCAGGTTCAACATGATCAGGGTGTTAAAATACACTGAAATTCATTCATAAGAAGCAAAGGGAGCCCGGGGAGTTTTAGGAAACCTTCTTTAACGTGACATGTCTCAACTTTTCTCTGTTTGCTCTCATGATTACGAACTTTATATGTTCTGTGTACTTCTTATCTCCACAAGTGACTCCTTTACGTAATCACAGTACTGTTATTTGTCGGCTATCTTTGCCCAAAGGGTGTATCATCAGTGTTTACTGACTTATTAAACTCAATAGACCAGTTGCTCTGACTCATTTAGCAGATTGACAGGATTCTTCCAGTCAGATGTTTTATAGTGCAGCTTGTTGTCAGTCCTCTGCAGAGGAGGGGGTTGAGTCTTGCTGCCATACGTGCTGCTGAATTTTTTGGACTGTGTAATGGTGCAACACCACCCCCGCTGTGAGCAGGTGTTTATCTCCTGTCGGCCACCAGCAGAGGGGCACGTAATGTTGAACATTAGTGTTCTTTCACAGCCGGGTGTGTTCCACGAAACCGAAGGGAGTGGCAGGGATTAATCAACGCTGTGACACTCGAGCTTGAGTGGAAGCGAGTGAACGTTCAGCTCAACTCTGACAGCTGAGGAGAAGCGGCTGAGATTTGGCAGTGTCGTGGGTTTGTGATGTGAAAACACCAAAATAAAAGGAGTCAGTGTTGGAGGAGGTGGTCAGATCTTTTATTTGAGTAGAAGTACTAATTCTACTCTGTAGAAATGCATCATTACAGGTAAAAGTTCTGCACTGGAAGAAGTGTAAATACATTATTTTGAGATCTGTACCAACACCCATGATGAAATGAGTACATCTGGGCATCGTCAAGGTCTATTCGGATACTTATGGAGTCGTAGTAAAGGGAGATTTGTTAAGATGTGTAATTATCAGTGTATGTGTAACTGGTGGAGAATGAATGAAGATGGCACAGACTTGCCTAAAAGGTAAACACTTTCAGGATGAATTTGAAGGATGCAGCTGTAGCTGTAAACCTCTATCAGGTCACGGTGCAGTATGTGAACATTACCAGCTCTGACCAAGTGAAGCAGAACCATAGTAGAGAGTTTTTTTTGTGCAGACACTTCAGGCGAAGTCTCTAAAATGGCCATTTTGGGAGTTTGGCACCATTTGCTCCCAGCTTGGAGACGTCAGCTTTTAGAGGATTAAGTTTTAAATGTAGAATGACCGGTGTGACTTATGCCTTCCAAAAATAAACAAATTGAACAAAATACAAACAAAACTGAAGCGTTCAGTTCGGTTTATTTTATAAAGCCTTTTAAAACCAGCTGCAGCTGAACAAAGTGAACATTAAGTCCTGTAAAAACGACACTTAATCTCAAAACAACATAAAACACAGGAGATTAATGAAATATGGTAAAACATGATGAAATAAAGTAAAATTAGATAAAAAAACAATAAAACAAATAAAAGGAAAAAAGATCAGGTCTCAGATGGGTCGAAGGCCACAGAGTAAAAATTTGTCTTTTTAAAAACGTATCATCTGTTTCACTGTTAAACTTAGATGTCAAACTTTTCCAAAGAAAACATTAAACACATGTTATGCAAATGATTAATAATTCATTGTCAGCTCTGATTGATCTGTGTATGATAAGCTTGTTCTTCATTTTATACAATTGTAAAAGTTAGTATCAATTAACTAAAGCTGCCAATGATTACATCAGAAAGTTACATAGTAACCTCCTTTTTACTGAGTTAAATTTCTGTTTTTAGAGCGTAAATAGTGCAAACCCCAGCGTGTTAACGCAAAGAAAAAGTGAGCGTTGCCCTCTCATGTTGCCCAACACCCGCATTGAAAATAAGCAGGCTGTTCCCATTTACAACTAAAAACCTGAACTTAGATAGTTCAGATCGTTATAGCAAAGACAGCCTGAAATCAGGGGTATAAATCACAAGTCTGATCCCAATACACCACATTATATTGATTTAGTGGATTCTGCTACGGCACAATTTTGATTCGATTTGAATCAGGAGCCGGGCGATCGATACGAGACGATATCACATGCTGATTTAACACAATCATTGCCATTCATATCAAATCACAAAAAGCAACTAAAATATATTCAAAAATATAACTTTATTTGTACATTTAGATAGAAAACAATCAGCTCTTTTAACAAAAAAATAACCTGTGCAGCATTTTAGCCTTCGTTAGCAGAATTGATATTTCCAGTTTGAATCAATGCTATTGGAGAATTGATGGCTGAATCAATATTGATGTTGCTACACCCCTTTAAAAATGGATTTACCACCAAGTCCGCCTACTACAAGCCATAATGTCTAACTCCACCTGTCATAAACCTGCTGCTCATTACTCACACTGTGCACCTGATTGATAGTTTCAGCAGGAAATTCTGTGTCACACTCCGACGACATTCCACGGCTGCTCCTGGGAGGGGACAGGGGGACACTCCCCTCCACCCACAATATGTCCCCTAGGTCTTAATCTGGGTGTGTCGCCATAAATAGTTGGCTTTCAGGTGTTGGCAGCGGAGACATCACAGAACAAACAGCCAGAGCGCCCAAACAGGTCGACTGGAAATGAAGAACTCTGAAGGAATCTTCTTTGTCTGAGCTGTCAGAGGCCGTCGCTCAGCATCTATGTTTACCAGATAAACCAAACACTGTTTGCAAATAGGTTTATTTTCAGTATTTGATAAGAATCCATGGTACATTATAAAGAGAAAAATCAGTCTGACTACAGCATAGTGCAGTTATAGACTAAACTTAACTATGAGTAGGCTGCTGTGTAAGTCTTAAAATTTGAACACTGATACGTTAAATTTAGCTCTCCATCATTACCAGCACCAGAATTTCTAAAACTGACTCAGAAATCTCAGATGTTTTATTGTTTTCTGTTTTTTCCCTCCCAGGACTCAGGCCAATGACCTGGCTCTGCTGATCGCTCGCATGCAGCATAACGCTGATCAGGTGGAGAAGAACGTCCTGCAAGCCGAGCAGCTGCTGAGTTTGGTAAGAAAACCTGCAAGCATCAAAAACAAAGATTCACATGAGTTTTGAGTTGGAATATATCAATGATTGGAGCTGAAAATGACTTTCACTGAGCTTTCAGTTTACCTTTAAAGCTTTTAACTCTAAATGATTTGATACAATAAATCTCTTCATCGTCATCCTGCTACTCGCGGCTGATTTGCAGGACAAAGAGCGAAGCGAGAAGAACCAGCAGCTCATCCATCAGAATGAGAACTCAGAGAACCTGGCAGAGGCCGAGGGGCTGCTGAAGGATCTTTTCATGGATGTGGACAGAGCCAAGAAGCTGAAGCACCCACAGGCTGGAGAGATAGAGAGAGAGTGAGTTTACTCTGGAGTCTTACAGACAAGTTAAAACACACACAAAACACTGAAAGTCCATACGTCACTCACCACCGAGATAAGCCGCCATGCCAACATTCCCTTTCACTGGTCTCCGCCCATCTTCTCAGCTGTCAGAGGAAATGTATCTGTCTCTGTTCTCAGTGTGAAAAACCTCCACGACCGCTGGGCGACAGATTGCACGGACTACAGGGATCTGTACGACCAGGTCCAAGACTTGGAGCTGGTACAGAAGATCAACTGGGGCCCTCTGCTCGATAAGAAACTGGTCAGTTTCTTCTCAACATTTCTGCAAACTGGAACTCGTCCACTTTCAGGCTTTTGCATGCATAGTTACTGTTGTGTGATGGCTTTTTGCAGAGCCAGTTAAAGGACGAGGCGTACGGCCCCGAGCTGTCTGATGTAGAGAGGCAGACTGCAGAGCACAACATCCTGCACCAAGAGGTGGAGGCCTACAGCAGCCAGCTGCAGCCCAGCACCACCGCTTCAAAGGTAACAGCACAAAGCAACACGTGTGTGTGTGTGTGTGTGTGTGTGCATGCTGCGCGGTGTGATGCAGGTTCACCAGCTTCTTCATCTTGTTTGCTTTCAGGAACAGTACGCCATCCTTAAAGAGAAATATGCAGAACTTTTTGTGAGTAGTTTTATTTTTTCCTCAAGCGTTCCCTCCTCACACTCTTAGTGTTGTCTCTAAGCATTGTGTGGATCTGGTGTGTTCTACAGGAAAGCTCCCAGCGCAGGAAGACCCACCTGGCCTCTCTGTATGACTACATGCAGGGCTGCAGTAAGGAGCTGGTCTACCTATCAGGCCAGCAGGATCGGGTCCTCCAGAGAGACTGGAGCGACCGTATGGTGGACCCCCAAGGTGTCCGCATAGAGTACGAGGTGAGATGCTGGAAGGTTTCCACTCATTTTTACTCCATTTATCTCATTTGTCATTGTGTCTTTACTGTGATTTTTGCAAATTAAAGTTTTTAAAGAGCCAGTTGCACCAGAGAAGGTTATTTTCTACTTCCTGTGTTTGTGTTTATGCACAGAAATTCAAAGCAAATGGACTTCTAGCACATGAACGTGAGGTCAACCAGCTGCAGGAGGAAGGAGACCATCTTCTTGAAATGAAGCACCCCGGCAGCCTGACAATTAAGGTATTTAAGACATGTATTTGTATCAGTTACACATAGACAGTACTTTTATAAAAGAATGATAAAACTGAATTTATTCAGGCAAAATGTAGCAAAACTTGGTGTCGTTGTTTTTAATCAGGCTCACAGGGATACGGTGCAGGCTGAGTGGCAAGCCTTCCTCAACCTGTGTCTGGCACAGGAAGTACACCTGGACAACATCGGCGACTACAAGAAGGTAAAGACCTCGACCCGGTGGATTCGCTGTGTTCAGGATGATTCTGCTGATGCAAACGTGTTAAGAAGTGATTGTTTAATGCAGTTCCAGCTGGATGCAGATATCCTGTCCGAGTCCTTGGAGAGACTCAGTTCCACTCTGGACACCAAGTCCCTGACCAACAAGAGCAACTCGGAGATCATGCTGGCTCTGGAGGTACAACATAAGAATGATCTGATGTCGTGTCATGCATTTAATAGAAACCTGCACTCAGTTTAGCAGCTGATGACAACATAAAAGATCAAGTTTCTGCAAACAGACGAGGATCTTATAGCGACGAGATACGCCGACTATTGACGCTCTCCAGAATTTCAAGCTAAATGAAAACACATTGAAATGAACCGGGGACATTCAAAACGGGAAATATTACTCAAACCAAAAGGAGGAAGGTTGTTAAAAACTATAAACTTAACAGATCTGCTCACTTCAGTGACGCCTAACGAAGGCTAATTCAGCATCCATATTTAATCCTGTCTCTTCTCTGAGCTCTCTCCAGCCAGTAAAAGTCAGTCTGATGTTGGCTCTTGTCTTATTTCTTGTTCTGTCACTTTCTCTCCTGCTTGTCTTTGCTTCCTCTGATAATCTCCTCTTGGGATTCTTTGCTGAATCAGCCACAGTTCGCGTTCAAAACTGCCAGTGTTTCGACACGCAGTTGCTGGAGTGTGATGCCTTGTAAAACAAAACACAGCTGTAAAGTGATGCCCCAGGCAGGGAAAAAAAGTTGTGAATTTGAGTTTTTCAGCCTTGGGATGCTGCAGGACATGCGTATATTGAATGCCTGTGTCATGAAAACAAGTCAGAAGCACAGAGTTTTAAGGCTGAAAACGTATGTAGTGTTGCTTTAAAGGTTGTTTTCAATTTGTGTAAGAGAAGAATAACGATACTAATTCAATGGATGTTAAACTGAGATGGCAAAGAGAGTGACTCAATCCTCAATAAGCTCTAAAAGAGAGAAGAATTTAAGTGGAAGACTGTAATGAGTAAACTTGGAAAATTTGAACTATTCAGACATGATGCACTTTTAATCACGGAGGTCATACGAGGTTAAAAGAATCCTGAGAACTCCTGAATCTTGTTTCTAGAATTCACACCTAATGACATAAATCTAAGCAGGGACATCTTTTGACATTTGTTTGAACAACATTACAAGAAGTTGGTTGAAAGAAGATCGTCCAAGGACAGATAAGTGGCTGGATATAAACTAAATGTTTTATCTATAAATGAAGAGATGGGTTAAGTCCAGGGTGTACTCTGTCTCTTGCTTAGTAGCTGCTGGGATAGGCTTAAACCTTTTATCTTACATTGGAATCAGCAGGTATAAATGATGGATGACTTTGATTAAAGTACCCTCATAACAGCTGTTAACCCCCTGATGCATGAATTATTAAACAACAGTTCAGCAATATTATCATTTAGTTCAGAAAAATGAGCTCTTCCTCTACCTGGCGAGGCTTTAACTCCTGTCACTTTTAATTTACCACCACCGACAGGGAGATGAGCCAGCGGTGAGGAGGAACGAGCAGCGTCTGGCCGCCCTCAGGGAGGGGAGCAACAGCATCGTGCCTCTGAAGTTACGGCGGATCCAGCCCACCGAGCCCACCACTGTGGTGGCCCTGTGTGACTGGGCAGATGAAGAGGTAAGATCTCATCAGATTTTCCTTTATGTCTTTAGAAGATAAATTCAGGAAATTAATATTCTCTCTCTCTCTCTCTCTCTCTCTCTCTCTCTCTCTGTGTTTTAGGACACGGTGACACGCGGTGACATGCTGACTCTGAAGTCTAACTCTAATAATGAGAACTGGGAGCTTCGGAATAAAAGCGGGAAGGTCAAAACGCTCCCGGGGGCATGTTTCATGGTCCCGCCGCCTGATGCAGAGGCCTTGGAGACCGTTAACAGGTAGACAAGACAAACTCCTGAGCTGTAGCAGAGAAAAAGCTCTGAGCCCCGACTTAATGTGACTGATTTAACCAGAAGTTGTGTGTCTGTGTGTGTTCAGTCTGGACAGAAAGCTGAAAGACCTCAAGAACCGTAGAGCTGCGATGATGGACTCACTGAAGACCCCCGTGCTGGAGGTGGTTCGGCCTCAGAAAGCAGGTGAGAGAAAAAAAACACTCCTGATTTTTCTTCCTTTTCAGACTCTGAATCTTAACGTTTTCAGACCAGATATGTTTTCTTTTTTCCTCCTCAGCTGCTGTGAAAAGCTCTCCAGAGGACACCAAAGCTGCACAGCTCATCGGTGAGATAGACCGGATCAACAAAGCCCTGGATAAGAGTGAAAAAGAAATCCTGAACAGGCTGAGGATGCCGCTGGATCACCGCAACCCCACACAGGACCTGGCAAACAGACTGCAGGAGCATGAGGTGAGCATGGACTGTTGGGATTTAATGAAATGATCTAATTAAATAAAATGACTGGATTTCTAAACATGGTCCCTGTCCTGCAGAAATCTGCTCTGACAGTCAGGAAACTGGAGTCAGACAAGTCTGCTGTCCAAAGAGAAATGGATCCTCTTATGTCCAAGAGACCCCTGGGACCCACAACCTCCTCCCTGCACCTTAAATTCACTGCTGCTGACAACAAGCTCAACGACGTTCAAACACTTTTGGATCTTTATCATAAAAAGTGGGAACTTGTTTCTTTAATTAAGGAAAATGGCCGGTCTATGTGCACAACCTTTTGTTATTAAACTCTTCTATTTGTCTCTTTTCTCCAGAGCAACGACCTCCATGTTCCTGGAGAAACAGATACAGAAAACCGAGGGGGTTGTTTCTGATTTTGAAAAGGGCCTAGCAAAAGATGGCGTCATCCTGGATGAGCCAGATGCTCTTCAGAGTCGCAACAAGAATCTTCAGGTGATGCATCTTATGAACAAGAAATAAAAAAGGGAATATAGAGCATGAAAAAGCTCAAAGTGGCACAAATGTATGTGCATAACAGTCTTTATTATGTTGTTTATTATGTTGTCAAACAGGCCATGCAGAAGGATGTCGCCTCAAGGAAAGATGAGCTGAATAAATTAGGAAAAGAGCTGGACCTGACCAAGAAAACGTGCAGCTCCCTGCAGCAGAGTTTCAACGAGTTCTGCCCTGACATCCGCCGGCAGGAGAACGAGGTGAAAGACCTGAAGAACCGTTACACAAATGTCAATAATCAGCTCCAGGAGAGGTAAGGAGGGGGGGAAATAATCCAAACAAACCAGCTAAGAAATTAAGACTGTGTTTGTAGCTGATATATGTTCTTTTTTATTTATTTTTTAACTTTAGGTCTGCTCTCATACAACAAGCAACCAATAAAACTCAAGATTTCCAGAATGCCGTTCAGTCGCTGGATTTTTTCTTGGTTAACTTGCCAAACCACATGAGCAAACCCACTGATGATGTGGCTCAGATAAGAGCCAAGCAGAACTCTCAGAAGGTAAAGAATAGTTTTCTTCATAGCCTCAGTATGTCTCCGGGTATCAGTCCTGAATGGTGACATGTCTCTGCTTTAATAATAAACTGCTGGTTCATTTCCCTTGTTTAGAAAGTGTTGGAGGACATCAAGAAGAAGTCGGATGATTTAGAGCAAATCAAAGCAATGTCCCAAGATCTGCAGAGTGTTTTAAATGTGAGTTCAGAAAGTACGATCAGTCACACCAAGTATACCGTTTTCAGATGTTTCATCTTTTCATTTAAAAAAAAAATGTCATTCAGGAATATGAGATTAAGTCAAAAACTTACCGTGGGGGTCTGCACGATGACAATGGCAGCGATGAAGAACCAGCTCTAAAGAAAGATCTAACTTCAACTCTGGCTGAGGGGGTAGAGAGAACGGTATGATCTGAAGACAAGAAAGAAACATTTTCTAAAAAAAATCTACACATTTTAAACAAATGCTGCCTCCTTCTATTACAGGAGAAAGATGTGCTGAACCATTTCTCTGAGGTGTCTGCGGAGAACGACCAGCGGCTTAGTCAACTGGACACTGCAAGGAACATCCTGGCCAGGGTATAGAGTTATGATACTATTACATGTTTTATGAGGGCAGCCATGATGGAATCTGTTTGTTTTTTTTTTAATTTAGATGCAAATTTTTTTATTTCTCTCTGCATTAACGGTTTAATTTTGACAGCCATGATATTAATTCTAAATTTATTTAATAAATGTAGGTTATATATTTTTCACAATAATCTGGCGACCCCCTGAAATGATCTCGTGACCCCCATGGGGGTCCCGACCCCCCAGTTTGAGAACCACAGAGTTAGAGAGGAACAGCTGTGTCTGTGGTTGCTATAGTGATGCTTGCCTGGGCAGCATGGGGGAGGGGCCTCATACAGGGAGTTTAACAGAGCAAAACGGAAACTACAAATCACTCCTCAATCAGTCATTGTTCAAAATCTATAAGTCGTATTGAAAGATTTCTTGAACTGTGATTGGCAGAAACGTCTGATGAACACATAGGTGTAAATTTTATCAATTTTCTGCCATGTAGTTTTTATTGCATGTTAAAAAGACCTTTACCTGCTTACTTAAAAATGTATTCTGTTCTCTGAGGCAATTTGAGAAAAAATTTTAAGGCCTATCGCAATGATGTGTATCAAAGAAAACAAAAATGCCTACGTTTTGATGTATAATTTGTATATTTACAGGAGAAATTGTGGCCATGAATGAAGTTTGTTTGAGAATTTGAGTCCATGACGTTCACTAGAGTGAACTTAAACTGTGATTGTGTCAAAACCGTATTTGATATCCAAATTTCCTTCCAGAGTGTGAATATTTGATCTCTTGTGACCAGTTTAAACTTTAAATGAGGTTTCTAGGTGAAACTATGACTGAAATATAGGGCTCCAAAGTGGTTAGTTGTTTAATTTCTATGGGACAAATTTCACAGTTTTTGTTAACAGTCTGTAATGTTTCTCACAATGAATGTCTTCCACATAGGCACATAGAAGGAGAACACAGCAGCTCCCATGTTATTGATGATTTCTCTACTCAGTCATATTTATCAGTTTCCTTTTTGGTGTCTTTTTGCAGAATGAGGACAAAGTCAGTCAGGTGGTCGTCAGTCAGCAGCTGCAGCTACAGAGCCAGAAGAGAGACCTGGAGGAAGCTGATGGTTTGAAAAAGGAGTTAAGCGAAGAGGTTACCAGGCGCTTACATGCTGAGAAAGACCTAGAAACCTACCGAATGAGGTTTTTGTCTCTGAAGAGCAGGAGAGGAGTGGAGAGGCTGGAGGAGAAGGAGGTGGTGCAGTATTACCGTGACCCAAAACTGGAGGTTGAACTCCAGTCTCTGAAAAAACGCATTCAGGATGAAGCAATGAAGAAGTCCAGAACCCAATCTGAGATTCAAATTTTCGATGAGAAGATCATCAGGGTGGAATCACAGATGACCAAAATCGAGCCTAAACTGGTGACCAAGATATTCACTGAATACGAGAGAGACCCTCAGCTTGACAAAGAGGCTGCTAAGATCAGAGATGAGATGCAGAGGATACGATTGGAGCTGCAGACGAGAGATACGGAGGCGGTCCACGTGAAAACTGAGCTCACGGTTCTGGCTCAGCAGAAACCAAAGATCCGGGAGAAAGTTGTTAAAAAGGAAGTGGTGAGACTGGAAAAAGATCCAGAGATGCTGAAAGCCGTTCTCATGTTTCAGAGCAACATCGCAGAGGAAGAATTGCAGTGCAAGTCTCTCAATGATAGCATTTTCAGCGTAAGGAGCCAGATAAACACGCTGGAGAGGCTTATCCCCACCATCCAACCCAAGACCGTCACCAAAGTGGTGAAACAAGTCCACCAAGATCCAGAAATGCTTGAGGAGTCAAAAAGGCTAAAAATGTCCTTGGAGGAAGAGAAAGACGAGAATGTTATCCTGAAGAAGGACCTGACCACCCTTCAGCTGCGTTATGACGAAGTGGAGAAGCTCAGGCCCAAAGTGGAGGTCAAAGAGATCATCAATGAGATTTACAGAGTCGATCCTGAGACAGAAGTTAAAGTGGTTCGTCTGAAGAAGGAGCTGCAGGATTTGGGCCGGAACCGAGCGGATGTGGAGAAAGAGATCAACACGGTGATGGCAACTCTGACCACCCTGCGCACTCAGAAGCCAAAAGTGGAGTACAAAGAGGTGACCCAAGAGGTGATCATAGAAGAGAAAAGCCCAGAGGTCGTCAAGGAATTACAAAGGCTGAGCAAACAAGTGGCTCGACTGAAGGGCAACTACGACACCACTCTTGAACTGCTAATCCACCTACGTAAGGAACGAGACGAGCTGAAAGCGGAAAAATCCAAAGTGGAGATGAAGCTTGTGACAAAAGAGGTCATCAAATATGAGAATGACCCTCTTCTGGAGAAAGAGGCTGATAGGCTTCGCAGGGAAGTAAGAGACGAGATTCACCAACGCCGCACTATAGAGGAGTGCCTGTTTGATCTGCAGAACCAATACATCACGCTGGAGAGGCAGAAGCCAGAGGAGAAGATCATAACGCAGGAGGTGGTGCGTCTTCAGAAGGACCCCAGGCAGATCCTGGAGCACGAGAAGCTAAACAGAAACTTGGACGAAGAAATGAAAGCGCGTAGAAAACTGGAGTTAGAGGTCAGACAGCTCAGAGCTCTGGTTGAAGAGAAGGAGAATCACTTGGCTCAGATGGATGATCGGCAGAAGAAAATCCAAGTAGAGTCGGAGCTCAGGCAGATCAAATCTCGCATCCTTGAACTGGAGTGCACCCCGCCACCCATTGAGGAAAAAATCATCATCGAGGAAGTCCTAAAAGTGGAGAGGGACCCTCAGCTGGACAAACTCACCGATGGTGTACGTGTCGACTTGGAGACTGAGAGTAATGAGATCAGTCGTCTGGAAAGAGAAATTCGTAACATGAAGATCAAGTTGGACATTCTGCATAAAGAGAAGTCTGTTGAGAAGGTTGTTTACAGAGAAGTTGTTCGTGTAGAGAACGATCCAGCCGTGGAAGCTGAGAGGGATCATCTTCGAGAATTAGTAACGCAGGAGAAAAATCTCAGACGAGACCAGGAAGCCGACATTCAGAACATCCAAATCAAGCTAAACCACTTACAGTCATCGAAGTCTTTTTCTTCTCAGGAGGAAACGTCTCTCATGACCCACCGAGATGCTCTGCAAAGGGAGAAGGATGATCTCCTCAGGCAGCTCAAAGCACTTGAGTCTGAAAGACAAAGCATTAGCATATCCTTCCAGCAACAGTCCAAACTGATGAGCGAGAGGAACCAGCTGGCCCGCCAGAGGAGCCTGAAGTCATCATCTGAGGTCCAGAGGCTGGAGAAAGCCATCCTGAATGAGAAGGACAAAATCCACCAGAAAGAGACGCTCATCAGTGAGCTGGAAAGCAGCATCAGGAAGGAAGACCACTCTGAGACTCACACCAGAGAAACAAATCTCTCAACCAAAATCACCATCCTGGATCCAGAAACCGGTAAAGACATGTCGCCCTACGATGCTTACCTGCAAGGACTGATTGATCGGAACAACTACCTTCAGCTGTCGCAGCTGGAGTGCGACTGGGAGGAGATCACGTCAACCGGTCCGGATGGGGATACCACCATTCTGCAGGATCGAAAAAGCGGGAAGCAGTTCTCAGTGAAGGATGCTCTGAAGGAAGGCCGCTTGACTCAGCATGACGTGAGCCGTTACAGGGAGGGGAACATGTCCATTTCCGAGTTTGCCCTCCTTGTGGCAGGGGAAGTAAGAAAGCCTTTTGTTCCTTCAATAGCCCCGAAATCTCCCACCAAACCCATCCCAAGCTCTCCTCTGAACTCTATGCCTATGTCCCTGAGATCCTCCTACCCCAGCTTGAACTCTCATCACAGTGGCAGCTTGAACAACCTCAGCGCTTTAACAACCGACGAGCATTTCCCAATCTCTGGCATATTTGACACCACCACCGAAAGCCGCATGTCTGTGAGAAGCGCGCTGACTCGCAAACTCATCGACTCCGACACAGCTCTGAGGCTCCTGGAGGCCCAAGCAGCCTCCGGAGGGATCGTTGATCTCGGGAAAAAGGACAAACTCTCTGTCCACAAGGCAGTCGAGCACAATCTCATCGACTCGGGGCTCATGTATAAGCTCCTGAACGCCCAGAAAGCCTTCACCGGAATCGAGGATCCCGTTACCAAGGCGCGCCTGGCCGTAGGGCCGGCAGCGCAGAAGGGATACATCCCACAAGAAAATGCCAGAAGGTACATGGAGGCGCAGTACCTGACGGGGGGATTGGTGGATCCCAATAAACCAGGCCGCCAAACGGTCCAAGAGGCTCTCGCCAACAAGCTGATAGATAGCACAGCAGCCAGTAATCTGGAGGACGAGGCTTCCCACATGAAAGAGCTGCTGGACCCCATCACTAAGGAGAAGATATCCTACAAGCAGGCCATGGATCGGTGTAGGAAGGATGTCAGCACCGGGCTCCTGCTGCTGCCTGCAGCCTCCACCGATGCTGACAATACTCCATCATACTCCAACTACCACTTCAACCACAAATTCTAGAAATAGATGAAGATGTGACATTACACATATTAACATATCTACACAGCTGATTGTATTAGTTCACTTTTGTTTAAAAGAAAAAAAGAAAAACAGAAAAAAAAATGTTTTTTTGTCGGACTGTAAATGTGGATCTGGTTTTATGTCAGTACTATTTCTGGTCTGGTTAAAAAAAAAAAGAGAAAAAAGGATGATTTAAAATTTGTGTTTTATATGGTAAATTGTTTTCTCAACACTGTGAAATCAAATCATTCAAACGTGCTCATTAAAGTCCAAAAATGTCACGTGAATCTTTGTCTTTTTATTGTACATATTGATAAACTTGTTAATTATCGTTATTAATTTTTTGTCTAGGACTGCACGGTGGTGGGGTGGTTAGCACCGCAGCCTCACAGCAAGAAGGTTGCTGGTTCAAGTCCCGGGCTGAGTTTGAGCCAGAGGGGGTTG
>JBBBVU010000022.1:3725380-3743955 GCA_037177055.1 Atherinosoma microstoma | reverse complement strand
TAACATATATATTTTTTTTAAAAGGAGGTGAATAGTTAAATTAAGTTTCCTTAGGCACCGTCTATCCCCTCTCCTGGAAACCTGTCCGTCCACACAGTGATGGTCTGTTCACCACGCGCTCCATCATCCGTCCTCGCGCTTCATGTTAACAAACTTACCTGGTGTTGTCAGCAAATCAGCAGTTAGATCCTGTTCACCGAGCACTCCGATCTCCCCCTAATGCGTCCCCTGAATGCTACCAACTGCTACACGCAACTGAGATGCAAGCATGTATTTGGGCTTCGGTGTGCACCACAGGCGCGGAGTGCTGCCTCTCCAGAGTGGTGCCCCTCCTAAACCGAGCAGACTTGACCACTGCTGCTCCCGCCTACGATGGACCGTGCGCACGTAGATACTGATCACGCAGATCAATACGCCACCCTGTTGTGGATCTCAGGGAAACATGTTAAGCCCAGTGTGTGTCAAGAGCCAATCAGAGTCTTAAGTGGTGTATAAATAAGAAGTTTAACATAAAAATTCGTTGGCACTTTGCTCTGGTGGTCTCTCTTTTTGAATCTATCACAAAAATATCTAGGCATTGCCCACACCCACTAGAAGCCGCCTAGAAACAATTGGGCTCCCACTTTGCGGTCTCTCTCTCCTCATCCGTCATTGGCTGGAACAAACCAACCCCTCAATTTGTTGCAAACCAATGAACTTCATGAAAAAATAACACATTGCAACTTGCTTTGTTAGATTGCAAAATAACTCCTGCATAAACACTCCTTTGAGAAAATATTCTCACAGATGGAAGCAGCTTTATCCTCATACACAGTGCATGCACTTAATCATCTGAATTCCTCTGCTGCAAATTGAAAATGTCCTTCATGACTCACTCAATCACACAGCTTTAGGTTTTACAGTTTGGTTTTATTTCAAATGGAAAAAAACTTTTACATGGGCAAAAAAAAAAGAAGCACTTTTTCTGTAATTAAATAGTTGTTAGCCTTTATACTGAAGAGTGGAAAACAAGCTGTCATGATACTAAAGTTTTACATCAAAAACAGGAAAGGCTTTGTCTGTTGTGGTTATGTACATTTCTATTAGTGGTGGATTTCTTCAGCGTCCTCCTCTCCAGGCTCCTCCACCCCTCTTCCCTCCTCCTCCTCCTCCTCTTCCTGATCCTCCTCTAACTTTTTTCCTCACTCCGCTCGCTTGTTCTGTATCATCTTCATCTCCATCTCCTCTTTTTGGTCTCTTCCTTTTCTCGCCTTCTTCTTTCATTTCCTGAAAAGGGAAATTTGTTGTTTTATTAATGTATATTGGTCTACAAGGTTCAGGATATAAAGCATCTATATATCCTATCGTATAATTTGTTGTGCTCTAAATGTTATTAATACTATTTAATATAAAACAATTGAGCGAATATTTACATCAGTGGTCACTATTTAGTTGCAAACATTTACTTTTAAAGCTACACTACTGAACTTTGATTGATTTCTGCTCTTTGGCGCCCCCTAGTGGCGGCTAATTCAGCATCCATTTGCATCCTGTCTCTTCTCTGAGCGCTTTCCAGGCAGTTAAAGTCAGTTCGATGTTGACTCTCATCTTTAGCTCTGTTCACTTTTCTCGTTCTTTTCCTCTCTTCCTCTGATAACGTTCTCAGCTGAATCAGCCATGGTGTGCTTCCAACACGCCCAGTGTGTTGATACTCAGTTGCCAGCATGTGATGCAGTTAGGGTTAGGATTAGAAACTTATGTAGTTTGCTTTAGTTATTCATTGCAATGATTTTGCTGATTTATCTAAATATCCATTCAGATATCTCAACCTTTTATATCCCACTTTAAAAAAAAAAACTTTTTATCTAATTTTTACTGTTTAATCTTTGGAGCTGGTGGATTTTCTTCTTTTTGAAAATGAGCTCTCCACTCTAGTGTTGCCCGTTCATGCACAGGACAGGTGATTGAACCGATTAATCCGATCTGTTGGGTTTTTCTCAGCCAGGCTAGTTTTATGAAACGGTGTTATATTTCTATAGTTAAATAATTTCACATTACTGGATTACACTTATATTTACCATCTATTTAAACAGCTTTGCTTGGCGTGTCATTGACTAAAATTCAATTCAATTCAGCTTTATTTGGACGGCGCCAACTCACAACAAAGTCATCTCAGAGCACCTTACAGACGAAATCAACTCAAGCCAATTCATTGTGATCCAATCAGTGTTCATACAAGCCAATTCAGAAAAAATAACAGCCGAGCTGAGGAAAGCAACGGACTGCATCAGATCTAAAACTATATAAATAAACTGAGCCTCAGTAAAATCTTAATTTTGATGACATAACTTATTCCTAAAGTAACACAACATAAGTTTCCGATGGCACAGATATTCAGTATGCACATTCCTGGAGTTGTCTTTGGCCTGCAGTGTCCCAAAGCTGAAAAACCTGCACCTCATAACTTTGTGTTCCAGCCTGGAGCATCACGTTACACACCAGCAACTGGATATCATCACATTAGGTGTTTTGGATGTGCATCATGGCTGATTCAGCAAAGAAACCCAAGAGGACATAATTGGGGAAAGCGAAGAAAAGACGGACTGAAAGGGACAGAGTGACAGATCAGACAAAAGTTGACATTAAACTGACTTTAAGTGGCTGGAGGGAGCTCAGAAAAGAGACAGGAAGCAAGACGGACAATGAATTAGCACTGTGTGATTAAATGTGACGCTAGTTGATGGGTCTAATGAGATTAACACGGATTTAAGTCACGTATTACAGGAAAGCAAGCATGTAGCAAAGATGACTTACCAGCTTGGCAAATCTCTGAGCCTCGCTCACCCTCTCCACCAGCATCATTACTTCCTCCTCTTGAGTAGGAAAAGCTGGAAGTTTCTTCCCAATCAAGCTTTCAATTCGCTGGAAAAGCTCCACATCATACCTTAGGCAACAGAGATGTGTTAACTTGGCTGCACTCAGCTTACTTTCAATTACTTAGGAAAAGCACAGACAAATAAACATTAATGAAATGAAATTAAAGTAAATAGACACAAAAAAACACCAATAACTGACGGATGCGTTTCTTACTGTGTGACAAATGTGATGGATTTTCCGGACCTCCCGGCTCTGGCTGTTCGGCCAACTCGATGGATATAATCCTGCGGAGGGCAGACAGATCCAGGGATGAAATCACATGTCAGCCAAACAGATCCTGAAAGCATCCTCTCTGCGGTACCTTGGAGTGAGTGGGGATGTCGTAGTTGATGACGCAGTCAACATGGGGGATGTCCAGTCCTCTGGAGGCCACGTCGGTTGCCAGCAGCACAGACCGAGACTTGGACTTGAACTTGTTCAGAGCTCCGAGACGTTTATTCTGACCACCAGGTGAGAGAGGAACATACTGAATGTTATTATATATCTAATAATTACAATAGACAAGGAAAGCTTGTTTTACCATCCTAAAATATGGATTTATGAGCTTGTATTAAATATAAAACCATAACTGATGGTTAAAAATAACCCATTTAACAACATATTTAAATAAATGATAAATTTCTTGGCCCGAAAATCCAGCTGAACATCATCATCCTACAGTCGGCTCATCGTCAGCTGTACCTGGCTCATCTGTCCATGAAGAGGGATGGCGGTGATGCCCAGGTTCCTAAGCAACAGCGCCACCCGCTGGGCGTTGTTACACGTGCTGCAGAAGATGATGAAGGAGTTGCCGGCCAGCTCGTTCAGGATGGACACCAGGTAACAGTCCTGCCACCAAACAAGCAGTGTTTCGGATTCAGCCATCATCTCTACAAACACAAACACACACACACTCTGCATCTGAAGTATGTACCTACCTTGTACTTGGATGGAATGAAGATGTAATACTGCTGCAGCTTGTCTACTGTCGAGTATTTAGTGGAGACTGCACACTTCACAGGATCCTTCAGGGCGGCTCTCTGCAGTTTCTGGACCTGGTAGCCGGCGAGAGATCATCAGTGCTAAAATATGCAAGCTGACCCTTCACCTAGTCTCTGTCGTGGACTATAGTGGGTCTGTAAACACTGAGGCCACGTGCTGCATTAACTCGAGTTAAACTTCTGGAAAGTCATCGGCTACCTTTTTCGTCATCGTTGCAGAGAACAAGAAGGTGCGTCTTTCTCTGGGAATCACCTTCAAGATTTTATCCACCTGGTAAAAATATATAGAAATATACATCATACACACATTGCGACATCATTTTATACGTCTAATAGGGATATCACAGGAATTTTGGCTTCCTTTTTTTCTGAATGTCAGGCTTATAAAGACTTTGAAGACCCCTGACACAAGGGGCCACTGATGCTCTGGATTAATTCAAAACTGCAGAGTTAAAGCAAATTAGATTTTCTTAAAAGATTTCCAATAGTTGCAGGTCCATCATGTCCTCTAAGTGACATGGTTTTGTCTTACCAACTGTAAAAGTTGCCCCAAGTATGTTTACAAAATGTTAAAAAAAGATGTAGTCAGTAGCTCTTTCACACATCAGTCCCACCGTATGGCCACAATCATCAGCCCCTCTCTAAGCTGCCTTTGCCTGTTCAGAAATGAACCAAACGAGCTGGCTGAATGACGAGCTGTGTCCTAAACTAAATCATTTATGTGTGGAGGGATTAGAGGAAGTGCAATGTTCACTTTAAATCCAGCGATGTGTGAATCACATCTACCATGCATGATCACAACGTCCCTCTCTCATACTGTGATGCTGATCTGATGTGAGAAAGCTCACAGGGGGAAAGCCCGTTCTGCCTCAGACCTTTAACACATCATAACAAAGGTACATCAGACCTGGCTTGAAAAGCCTGTTTCAGCTGGAGTAAAACCAGATCTTTAAATATACATGTAAACACATCAGTCCAACTAAAAATAAACTAAATGAAATTTCTCAAAGTCAGACTAAGTCACGCAAATGATGCAGCAGGAAACTGAATCACTGACGCATGTATATGTTTAACTTCGCTCAAATTAGTCTAGAAGCTCTGTGCATGCTCCACAGGAGCTAAAGAAGCTGGTACAGAAAAAAAAAAACAGTTTAACAGAATAACTACAAGGATAGCGTGCGTTTGATTAGTAAAAAATATTAAATCTGGTACATAGGACATGTTTAGACTTGTTAAACTGCCAGCTAAGTTGTTTAACCTTTTTTTTGTCACTGAGGTGATGAGTCCACTGGAAAAAGCCTGTCGTAAACAATCAGGAAGAGGGCATATCGCTACCGATCATACTAGGCACTTCAGTCAATAAATCAATTCCCTTCCTGTGCTTTCATCCAGCAATAAAGATGGCAGTCCTATTAAATGGGAGAGTCCAGCTGTAAACATAACACGGGCCTAACCGTGCGTTAAATGTTCAGACTATTTTACTGGAACATGGTGACGACTTTGTTTACCTTCTATTCCTTAAAACTCAAATATTTTCCACGCTTTGTATTTTCTGCTGCTGTTCCCATAGAAAGGATCCATAGCGTCATATAGCATCCCCATCACTGAGGAAGCTGTCGTCATGGTGAAAACCCGCCGACACATTGACTTCAGGAATGTAATGATTTCTTACACAGGATTGCAAGCGTGAGTAAACTGGGCGTACAATGTCGTTTCTTGACATATCTTCCAGCACACAGCTGGACTCAGAGGCATCAACTGCTTGCTGTTTGGCATCTTAAACAAAAGAGCAGTTTCCAGTACCCACCTCTGTCTCAAAGTCCATGTTCAGGATTCTGTCTGCTTCATCCATGACCAGGAACTTCAGCGCTCGGAGAGAGAAGCCCTTTGTGTTTTCCAGGTGATCTATCAACCGACCAGGTGTGGCTGAAAACACAATCGACTACCATCACTACAAAACAGTTTCAAACTCAAAGTATGTGAAAAATGCATCTGAATATTTAATGGTTGAACAAAACCAGTTGAGTTCATGATGCTCTTACCGATAACAATATGTGGTTTTTTAGCTAACACCAAGGACTGGGACATCATGTCGATACCACCAACTACCACAGCTGCAACAGAAGGAGAAAGCAGTTAAATGAAGAGAGCCGTTAAAGTCTACTTCATCCGCTGCAGATCGGCTGCTTATCGTCACGTACCACACTTCACGCCGATGCTGGATCCCAGAGCCTCAAACTGCTCAGAAATCTGAAATGCCAACTCTCTGGTGGGGGTGAGGACGAGTGTATGAAGCCTCTGAGGTGTAGCGAGCAATGACTGGAGGATGGGCAGAGCGAAGGCACCCGTCTTTCCTGAACCAGTCTCCGCCAGGCCGATAACATCTTTCCCTGCAGGTCGAGGAGACAGAAGTTAGCCATGACAACCAGCAGCAGCACGTACGGTCGTGAGAAAAAAGGAGCACTCTTTTTCAATTCTAAAGTTTTACATGTGGATGAATTCAGAAAATCATGTAAAACTTTAGAGAGCACAAATATTAACTATGGCCTTTTATGCAGCAGTGGCTGCTTCCTCGGTGGATATGGAGTCAGAACCTGGTGCAGATTTTTCTGATGTCCGTCTCACATGCAACATGACATCCAGACTGAGGTCGCTATGAAAAAGATCGGCTATGTATCTGATTTAGTACCACATAAGAAAGTGGCCTGGGCGGGATTTGCTGTGATTGGGATCATGACCCCGTTGCATGACCCAATTTCACACAAATTTACTCTGATGTACTTTGGCATGCAGAAGAGTTCATGGTCCAAGTCCTGTGGCTGCAAAACAAGCCCAAATTACCAACCCTCCACCACTGTGCTTGACAGTTGGTATGAGGAGTCTGTGCTGCGTTTGGTTTCACCAAGCCTGCTGCTCTGCGTTATGACCCAACAACTCAACTTTGGCCTCATCAGTCCAAAAGGCATCGTTCCAGAAGTCTTGTGGTTTGTTCAAATGCAACTTTCGCAGACCCAAGCTGTGCTGCCATGTTCTTTTTTTAAATCTTTTATGAAGAAGCAGCTTTCTCCTCCAACCCCTCTAAACAATCCACGTTGGTTCCATCCTTTTTGTAATTGTACCAGTTTAACATCTAACATGCTAATAGATGCTTGTAGAGTCTGAGATGTATATTTTTGTTCTCTGAGCATTGCACAGTCTGGTCTCATTACGTCCACTACTGGGGAGATTGGAAACTGTTTAGAGTGTTTCCCACTTGTAAATAATCTTTCTCATTGAATAATGGACAACAATATGTTTAGAAATAAGCCTTACCAGAAATCTAACAAAGCATCTGCTTTTATAGAGGAGCTCAAACTGACGATCAATTAATCAAGCATATCTAATCAGCAATACCTCGCTGCCATGTATTTAGATCCTTCCTAACGAAGACATAGGGGTGGACTTAGTCTATAGCATATTTCTCTACATTTTTGGTTTAGTTATTGTGAAATCAATAATGATGCAGTGGATTAGGTTACTTGTTCTTCATCTGAGATTAAATTCAGCTCATTTTAAAACCTGTTGAGTCCAATTCATTTAAAAAAATCATATCAAAATAAATAAAAGCAGTATAACTGAAATAGTGTTCTTTCTTTTTCCACATCACTGTAATTAATCACTTTGTTTTAGATACTGTAAACAGGGATTAGAAATGTACTTCAAATTTTAGAAAGTCATCAACACTGTATTGCAAATCTAGGACTTGTCACTTACTGATTATTCCAGATAATCACTTTGTTGGCTTTTCTGAACCAATCAAGTGAGTAGTAATCTATACCTAAACGCCTAACTCGAGTAATAAAAAAAACTAAATCTCCTAAAATCCAGCATCCTTATAACCAACAAAAATTACGATATGCACGTTTAAGTGAGAAATCATCATGTTATTAGAAGCTACAATACGAATTAGATGTCATTATGTCAAAGATGATAATACACTAGTATTCATGCTGTGAAAAAATTTAATAATATAATACTAACAGAACATTTTACTTGTGATGGAGTGCTTTAAGGTTATAAACTTTCTACTATCAGCTCTGTAAAACTAATATGGATTCTAAGTGTAAGCAGATATGAATAAATATGAATAAGTGGAACTAAAGGCATCTTTCCTAACAGAAAGAGGTAGCTGTAATCCATCACCTTGCAGGGCGACTGGTATGGCTTCCACTTGAATCTTTGTTGGACTCTTCCATCCCAGCTGATCACAAGTTTCACAGAGCACCTCAGTAACACCCTGATGGAGGAAAACACGGAAACAAACTTTTAACACGGGCATAATGTTTTAGTACACATTTACAATCGTTTTTCAAACCTTGACATAAAATCAACCACGTTTCACTTCATAAATTATGTTTACACGGGATTTAGCTTAGATTAGCTAACAGCTTTGTTGCTGCGTGATAATGTTGCTAAAATACTGTTAAACTCTCCCTGAGACAAACCTACCAAGTCCTTGAAAGTCTTCACAGCCTCTTCGTTTTCTCCGTTATCGATCTGTTCGTTATCATCACTACTAGAACCTTCAAGAAGTGCCTCTGTGTTTTCCTTCTCGCTCACCGGGTTGTCGTCCGCCATGCTTTTCGTCTCAACGTGTCGTCAGATCAGCACTGCGCAGACGCGGAAATGCGTTTGGAGCTTGGACCGCAATGGATGATGGATATTGAAGTTTTCAAACTGATTTCCACATTTCTGCATCAGCCAACATAGTTATCAATGTCAACAAAGAATGAGGAGGGCAAAAAAAATAAAGAGTAATAAATTACATTAAACTATTACTTTTATTCTTATGTGGATACTAACAGTGCAGCACTTTGGCCAATGGCCGTTATTCATAAATGGCCTTTATAAATAAATTTGATTTGAATTTGCCTTCCATGTATATTTTCTTCATGTGTTGTTCAAAGACTGTTCTGCTACATCACAGTGAAACACAAGATTACAACTGTTTTTTAAACTATTTATTAAGTTGCAGACCAACATTTCAACAATGGATTTTGCCAGTTTTGGACAAAATGTTTACGTTTCTGTTAGCAAACGTACAAAACTGCTTTTTATGGACAACTGATAAAAAGATGGGTGGAAGTAAAACACAGTTGTAAGGTAAAAAAAAAACTAAAGAAAACAAAAAAAAGAGAACATACTTCAGGACAATGCACTTCTTTTCAGAGCATAGTGTTCAGTCTAAATGCTTCAACACCAATGTATGATCAAATCTTTAATTCACGTCAAATTACTTACTTCTTTTCAAATTCACATTCTCTTTGATAACAAATAGTCCAGATCAAATGTCTAAGAGCCTGCTGAATCCAGTACTGATGCTGTAGCAGCCTGTCCTTTGTTAAAGAGAAACTGATCTAGTTAAACGCCCTGAAAACAGGTACCTCCATTACTCTGCACAGAAAACATAAGAAATACACTTGCTGTTCAGAGAAGCCATGAAACCTCATTTTGCCCAATACTTTTGAGTCTCAAAGAAGTCCCTCCATCTCCCTCATAAAGGCTTCATAAACCTGGTCTTTAGTCTTCATGTTGGACTGAGACACAGCCCCCATTTGGGTTGGGTTAGCCAATCCCGTTGTAATCGCTGCCGCCTGCTGTTTCTGCCACTGGCCTACTCCCATACTTTCATCTCCCCTCCTTCCTCCGATACCACCCCCAATTTTCTCATGCGGACCAGGCGCCGCCCCCGGCATTATCCCGCTCTTGTCCCTACGCACCCTCAGTGCCGTGGGCACGAAGCGCGTGACCTCGGTCTTGGGGTTGATGATCTGCGGCTTGGCGGAGATGGTGGCGCCGCCAGAGCCGCCGCCTGCCGCCAGGCTGCCTCCAGCAGCCGCCACAGAGGTGATGTTGGCGCGTTTTTCGATGGTGGCGGGATTTGATCCTGCGGAAGCAGCAGCTGTCCCAGGTGGAGGGGGCATCTGCATGACGCCTGGCCGCATGGGCATGGCGAGGGGGGGCATGTTGTTCTGTGAGCCGTCCTGGCCGGGTCCCGGAGCTTTTTGCCTCTGGACAATGCTGGGAGGAGCACTGAGCACATTGGAGTTGAGAGGTGGAGGAAACAGGGAGAGCGGTGGCGCTAGAGGACGCGGGGGCCCTCCCGCTCTTGGTGGAGGAGGGGGCATACCTGTATCGATCACAAAAGAGATGCGTGTGTTATTTTGACTCGGTGTATCTTCTTGTACACAAACTCTTGCAGAGATGTGCCTACCTGGCGGTGCTGGGGGCGGTAATCTGGGAGGAGGTCCACGTGGTGGAGGGCCTGGTGGGAGGCCAGGAGGGGGGCCTGGTGGTGGACCAGGTGGCCGTCCTGGTGGAGGACCAGGAGGCAGGAGACGAGGCATCGGACCCCTTATTCCTCCAGGCATACCAGGAGGCCTCAAGAATGGAGGAGCGCCTTAAGAGCATAAATGACACAAACGAGATGAAGACACCAGCAACTAGAGCTGAAACTATGAGTTTGGTCCAGTTTGTGTATCAAACCTGGTGGGGGGCCAGGAGGTGGTCCAGAGGGAGGACCAGGGGGCCTCATCGGAGGAGCTGGAGGTGGACCAAGTGGTGGAGGCCCTGTCATTGGCGGGCCTTGCATGGGTGGAGGTCCTTGCTGTCCCACGACCCCAGCAGGCGGGGGCATAAGCTGACTGGCCAGAATATGAGCCTGACTGTCCCCTGGTGGTCCCCTGTCCTCTGTGTCAGAGGTGTCCGACTCATCTGTGTATTCCTCCTCTACCTCCTCCTCTTCCTCATCCTCGGGGACAGACTGACCTGAAGTTTAAAAGAAAAGAATGAATCATCATAAACAGACAGGTGTATACGGCGTAAACAGCCCCGCCAACACCCGACCGTACCTGCCATCCTCAACATCATGGCCTGCAGGGGTGTGATGGCCTTCGTCTTCTTCACCAGTCTTTTTTTCTTTTTTTTCCCATCACGAGGTGCGTCTGGGGGCATATCTGCAAAACGTACACTGCGACCTGCAGGAGTCAGACATGAAAACGTATGGAAACATATTAGAAAGAGAAGAAGATATCTGGTATATAAACTGCTTCTGGCTGGGAGACAAATTCTGCCAATAAAATGATAAAACTAGAAAGAGAATGACCAAGCTAGTACAGGGAAATTTTTTTAATAAAAGACAATTATTTAGTGTTAACTAAACACAACCTGTAAAATGGAACGGCTACGAGTAGACACTGATAGATAAAATAAAGGCAAGTCAGAAGTCCTGCAGTTACGCGCTGCTCACCGGCATGTCTTTCATTTCTATTTCCATCTCTGTCATCATCGTGGTGGTCCCCTCGCGCTCTCTGCTCACCGCCTGCCGCGTCTCTCTCGTCTTCGCTGTCCTCCTCAGAGTCACTGTTGTCGTCATCCAAGTCGTCTCTGTCGCTCTCGCTGCCGCTGTCCTGATCTCTTCCCAAATCCATGGCTAACTCCTTTTCCAAACCAGGAATGGAGGGTTCTGTTCAGGAAAACAAAACAAAGTATAAATGTAGGTATAAATGTTATAAACGGGGGGGGGGGTTGCAAATAGAAAATTAGGACCCTTTCAGAATGTGACTGCACATCACCTGTGTCTGTGCCGAACCCCCGTCGAGCTGGAATGCCATAGAGCGCCAGGACTTGTGCAGGTGGAGGGCCGGGTGGAGGCCCAGGGGGCTTCCTCCCTGGAGGTAAGCGTGGCACACCTGGCACCGTTATTACTGTTGGTCCAGAGGACAATGAGAGCTGCCCTTTACTAAAAGACACAAAAGCATTGTGTCAGTGACGCAGTAACACTCTGCAGCTTCATCATGCTGAGATAAAAAGCCCACCCAAACGTGGAGGACTTCTTTAGAATCGACGGAGGCTGAGCCCCCGGTAGTGGGATGTCCTGGATGTGGATATTGGATGGAGCGTGTGGCATGTCTGGTAAAGGGATGCTGTCCACCTCCACCAACTCTGCATTCTGAAAAGGATGAATAAGTGAGTCACATTACACAATCTATGGGCTGAATAATGTGATGGCACATACGTTATCATAGTTAAACATTCCTGCTCTTTCCAATAACTCATTCCCTACATTGAATGACAATGTTTCAACCCAGCTTGTCAAGACGGATAAAGCCTTAGTTAAAATTTTATTCCCCGCCCTTACACATCAAATTGATTTATGAGAATATTCATTACTGGGTAAAAAACCTGAGCCAGCCCCTGTTTCTTTATATAGAGTAATTCCAGGAAAACAGGAAGAAACAAACATGAATGGAAATGGGGTAAAAGCAGAGTTTGTATAATCTAAACCAGCTAAAAAGTCAGCATTTGAGATGACCACCTTTATTTTTCAACACTGCCCTCTGAGACTCTGCCTGTAGTTCTGTTCTCTCTGTCCAAATGATCCCACACTGCTACAAAAAAGTTGAAGTCTGGGCTTTAGGAAGGAGTCATCCCTCCATCAGACCTGTAGCCACTGGTTCTCAGTCCAGTTTTTCTGTCATTTGGTATACTTCAGCCCTTTATCCACATTATCTGCTTCTTGACAGCCAGCCTTCCATGGAGGCAATATCTGATGAGGCTTCAGTGAACCATAGATGGAGCAGCTTAAGGTCCAGATTCATCTCTGTGAATTTGTTCTTAAGGACATCACTTTCAGATCCTGCTCCTCTACTGCTGGTTTTTAGCCCTGACAGCACTTGTTCTGACTTTGTTCTAAAAAGAAATGAAGAATATACTGCACACCATGCTAAAATATGACAAGTTATTGACTAATGGTTCTTCGGGAATCCTCTTGTTGGTGCAAAAATATGATCTTATACCTGTCAAACCTCATAATCTTCAACTTCAAGACAGAGAATTGTTGTGTTTTTCATATTTTTCATGCAACTACAGAAAGAGCTGCTAGCAACCTTGTCTTAAAGTGCCTTAAAATTGGTCCTTTGCCAAGTTGTCAGTTATGACTTGAGAACACTGCTTGAGTTAGGGACCTTTTTAAATGTTTGAATGATTAATAAATCAGTGTTAACTGGAACCAATAATAGAAAAATAAGTGTGGAAGACCATCAGAAAACAATGACTCAAGAAAGCTTTAAAAAGATCAAAAGACAGTTTGGCTGCTTGGAAGCAAAAAAACGAGGGATGCCTAAATACTTTTAAGGTAACATTTGAAAGGCTGGACTGTAAATGAGGTCACTTTCATATCAGCCTACCATTTCTTTCCTCATTATTTCTTATATTGTCTGTGCAATATGGTATTCTGTTTACTATTTGCACAAAAAAGATGGAATTTTTTCCAATCAACTCATCACTTTCAGATATTATTAATCTGCTGTACATAGTTTTGTTTTACTCCTGTTAGATCTCCTTGTATCCTGAATTAGTCCCACTTTCCACATCATGCAAAGCATGTCAGGTTTTCAGCTAACATCTTTTTGGGAATTATTTTGTTGGTGCAAAAAATACCATTTTGCCTGTCAAACTGTGTTATCTTTCCCACTTTTAGTACTCGCATCTAAAGAAAATGCAACTATTTACATGTCTTTACAACAGGCCGCTAGTAACAAAGTGCCTAAAGATGCAATTTAAACTGAGTTCTTTACCAAGTTGCTTGTTATGTTTGAATGATGGTCAAATTTAGCTAGTTTAACCAACATCATAAAAATAGTCTAAAATAGTCCAGTACACAGACTGAATTGAAAATGAATGAAAAAAAGCATCCATGTACAAAGAAAAACTCTAAAAGTGCCTCAGAGAGTCTGGACAACTATCGCTCAAAACTACTTTAGAAGATCATAATAAAGTCTAGCGACAATACTGTAAATGCTACACATACATCACTGAAACAAATGTACACACATAAAATAAACATATAAGGAATAACACCAAACCAAATAGATTCAACTACAACACCCAAACATACCTTAACTGAATCAAAATAAAGAGACAGCTGTCCTCGTTTAGTCTCATAGTCCAGTTCTAGTTTGCGCAGCTCCTTGTAGGTGTCAGGATTTTCTCTCTCGTACAGACGGACAATGCGTTCAAACGTCTCACGCAACTTCTTCCTCTTGTCTCTCAACACCTTCTCATTCAGCAAGGGCTGCTGAACTGGGTTAAACTCTGCAGAGAAAGGAACATATGTCTTTCTTTTGGAAATTGATTTTTTTTTTTTTAAAGATCCAAAAGCCTTTAAACTTGAGAAAAAATATATATAAAATTAAATATGATTAAACAGTAAAACATACATAAAGTGCACATATTTCACCCCTCACCCATCTCATCCAGTTTCTCCATGTCTCTGATGATCTGTCTGGGGTCCTTCATCTTCAGCACTGCTGCTCTCACCATCATCCTCTGCTTCTTGTTCTGGAAACAAAATTCTCAAATTAAGCACAATGAAAACCATCTCTGTTTCACATACATGAACTTTGAATGAATAAAGACTAGCCAAACCTTTTTTAACTCCCTTTTCCTGGCCTCTTTTCCTGAAAAGTGGACATTAATCATACATTAGTTATGATCCTTGAATCTGATAAATGTCGTCCAACAGCTTAAAACCAGGTGAACCAGCTTTCTTTGGAGACCAGTACTTACTGGCCTGGTCGGTGGGGTTCATAAACTTCCCACTCTTGGTGGAAGAGGTTGACCGTCGCCCCATTGTTGCGGTGCGTCTTTTCCACCCTGTAAAAAGCACAGTAATGACACAATAAAATGACATAATTTAACAATACAGATCTGATCAAAATCTGTGGTTATTACAAGCCAACATCTGTGTTATTAAATCCAAACAAGGATGATCTTGGCATGTTTCATACGATGTCATACGAAGCGTTTTGTGTATTTACACGATGGCAATATGAATAAACCAAACTCATTATACACTACATTAGCATTTTGCTGACCTTACTGGTTAATCTGTAGCAATCACTATCTAACTATACAACTATATAAGTTCAACAGTTTACCACAATTACCTACACAAGCTAACTCAGTTTCTCTGTTAGACTGATAGAAATCAAACCTTTTAGACAACAAATACTAAAAAGCAAAATAAACCCTCTGCTATAATATATATATATATATATATATATATATATATATATATATATACTTAGGAGCCATACAGCAGTTTGAAAGCAAGTTAGCTAACACTGTTAGCATCAATAGCACTTTAGCTAGAGCCGCGTTAGCATTAATAGCAGGGCAACGCTGCCTTTACCTTTTATGTAAGAAAAACGTGTAGGGCGCGACAACTTTTACGTGCACCACCGGATACCCAAAACAAAGCAAATTGTATTTGGTTTTAGCCCTAAAAAGGAAACCCAGAGCCTCCAGGACTGAATGGACACAACGACTCCGTTAACCGTTCGCCATGTTTACTGCCGCAAGCGAGAGCGGAAAGGCGGATTTGACGTCATCAAAATGAGCTTCTGACAAAAAAAAGAAGCTATTTTTTGTATTTATTTATTTTTTTAGATATTTTATTATTATAAAAATATATGTGCTTCTATTGCTGCTTAATTCTCTATATAGTATTTGTCAATAGATATCACCATAGACTGCATATAAAATTCACATTGACTGTGAATATAAAATGTACAACATATCTTCTTCACGCTGTTTATATTATTAACATTATAAAGCAGGCCACTTAGCCTGCCCTCTGGTGGTCACTACAAGGTTTCTCAATAAGTACAGTTCTATGTTCTAAGTATAAAAGTCAGCCAAGCTCATATAATCATAAATAATGAGTATTTGCTAAAAAATAGTTACTCGAGAATTTGCCTGGTCGAAGACATTAGAATCAGTTCACTCCATAAAGTGCAATTTGTTGACAATGTTTTATATATCCGGCTACTGTATTCTTTGATACAATTTTAGATACCCAACTTAGGTATTTCTATTTTTTACAGTTATCTATTCAAATTATTATAGATTTACAAGTACATTTAAGATCAAGTTTCTTATGGAGGACCAGGAGGGTCTTTGAAATAAAAGCACAGGGTAAGGAGAAATCTGGAGGCATGGTACGGACTTTCATTGCTCATTGCAGAAGGACCACAATGTGATGGTGAAATCAGAGGTGGGATGTAGAGGCTGCAGATCCTGGCTGAATTACTTTAATAACTATGAAACTTACTGTCGAGATCTTCCTTTTTAAATGATTCTCTTCATTTTTTTTTTGTTCTTTTGCTGGGCGGTGGTCCAGGTTTCGGTTCCTCTGAGGGGTTGATATAATAAAGTAGGGGGACAGACTCCGTGATGGTTCAATATGTACAAGTCTACCTTTATTTTTGGATGACGTCATCACAGGACGATTCAGTGATTCCAAGCTTCTGTTTGATGGGTCCTCCAAGATCCAAGGTTGAACTGGACTGCTTGTGCATGTGAAGAGTACAGGAAACACAGATGAAATCATCCTGAAACATGTCTACTTGTTAAAATGTGGAGTTATTAACTTTGATGTGATCTGATGAATGTTATAAAGATTTGATGGAAGACTTCTGACCCGAACATACTGCAACATACCGTATACCACTTCATTATGTATATTTGCTGGTACTCTCTCACTGAGCGAGTGTGTATTTTGCAGAAGCCCGTTGTGGCAGTGCTGTTAAATTGGTTATTAGCATTGTAGGACTCAAGGCTGGGGGGCACACTGGATACCACCAGCAGGTCAACAGGTGAGATGGCAAGTTGAGGTGTTCGGAGCAACTGGACTGGAAGCAGAACAGAAGACTGGAAGGACGGCACACAGAGATCCTCTTGCTTCAGTCCGCTGGGTCCTTCAGGTTCAATTCATGACCTGAGGAACAAAAGTTGTCATTATTTAGTCATGGTTTTTTAAACTGCTGTTAGACAGCATCATTTTACAATCTCAATAGAAAAAAAATGTCCAATTTGTGAGAAATAAACAAGCTATAAGGCACAGCCTCACCATCACTCCCCTCCCACACACATCATGAAACACTAAAACTAATCTAACCTGGTCCCACCTACAGAACACATCCTTTCTGGAGGTTTTAAGCTTCCTTGCTACCTGTCGTAGAGAGATTCTCCACTGATAATCATGGTCGATGAGGTTGAGGGGCAGGTTGCACAGCTACAACACAGACACACAATGAAGCAAAAGAGTAGGGGTTCATCATGATGTCCTTTGTCAATCACTGAAATTCCATCCTTCCTTGGATATGATGACACATTAAATACATAAAAGACATTACTATCATTATAATTTGGATTATTTAGTTCATTTTTGTCCTTTGATTTAACCTTCTGACTATATGAGTTGGGTATTGATGCATAACCAGCCTGCTGTAAACCAAATGACCTCCTCTGGAAGTGTTAAATGATCTATACAACCATCATATTATTCATGGGAGAGTTTGCTGACAAATATTTAGTCAATTCTGAAAGTTCTGCAGGATCAGGCTCCAAAACAGCAAATCTCACATTTCCCCCTGATGGAAGTTTGACTCGTTGCTTTCTCCACTGATTGGTTTTTGTTTTTGAATTCTTGTAAAGCAGATCAGCAGATCGCAAACATTGTCAAGTGAAATTTGGCCTAATGCTTCAGGATATGGATGTTTTGACTGACGCATGGTGAGTGGATCAGAGTTTAGACTCCTAGCAACCGGACTGCCACACATCTGCTTTTTGCAGCCACATCTCAACCATCTACCTGCAGGTGACTGTGGCCGGGTCCATCCTGCATCAAAATGTACAACATCATCAGCTAAACCTTGACTTTTAGTAAAATGTTTGTTATATGTTTTGATTTTGAGAAAACTCTCAGCTGTTTCTAAACAAGGTTGAAAACTTTTTTAAATCTTCAAACTGTAACGTTTATTTCTTTCATTTTAAGTTATTCTGTTTGAGCTTTTCCCTTTTTTCATTTAATTTATTTTTCTAAAGTTTGTCTTTTTAGTGCTTCTCCACCCCCCACCCCCCCAACTGTAATGCTTTTAATCTTTCATGTAAAGCACTTTGTATTGTCTTGTACATGAAATATGCTATTAAAAAAAAACTGCCTTGCCTTGATTTTGCATCATTCTAAAGTCTGTAAGATGAATCTTCTCAGTCTCAGCTGTCAGATTAAATATGAAGAGTTTAGGAGATAGAAATCAAGCAGCATATGTATGTGGGCTGACAAATGTGACAAATATTCTTTTTGATATGTTTTGCTTTCGTTTCTTCATATTTGCTGAAGAAATATCTTTTGATAGAAAAAAGATCAAACAAAGAAACGCAAAGTTGTTTTTCTTCAACTATATTGTGCAAGAATAGTGTTTAAATTCAATGATATCATGCACAAGCTTTGTTTTTTCTTTACGGAACGATACTAATATTCTATGTGCAGTACCTATTTCCTGCCAGCAGATGTCACCATTTTTACTTGCAAAAATCTTTTACCTCAACTCTGAAATTCAGTAGCAACATTTGAAGTAATCAGTGGCAGCTTTTACACCCAGAAAACATCCATCCATCTACTTTCTATATCTATTTATTCCAATACAGGGTCATGGGGGGGGCTGGAGCCTGTCCCAGCAGTAAACTCTGGACAGGTCACCAGTCTTTCGCAGGACAAAAACAAAAACCCATGCACACTCTGAGGGAGAATTTAGAGACACCAATCAACCTGGACTGTAAGAGGAAAGAGAACAC
>JBBBVU010000022.1:3702749-3716385 GCA_037177055.1 Atherinosoma microstoma | reverse complement strand
ATAAAATAAAATAAAATAAAATAAAATAAAATAAAATAAAATAAAATAAAATAAAATAAAATAAAATAAAATAAAATTAAATTAAATTAAATATGAAATTTGTTATTTTTTTTGGGGAGCAATTATTGTTTATCAAAGTATTAGACAAATCTGGATTTTGACTTGAAGGTGATGAAAAAACTAAACCAAAAGAAAACAGGTGAAGAACTCAAATCTGCATGCTTTTTTGCGTTAAAAGTCAAGTGTGGGTTGTATCATTAAAGAAAAAAGTCCAGCTCTCTGCAGAGTTTCATAGAAACTAGTTGAGATGTTTCCGTCTGGGACAGACAAGTTATTCCCAGAGCCATGCAGACACAAGGCTGAATGTTGTTTTTACTCCTACTATTTTGACACAATATTCATTTTGAGAACAAGCATCAAAATGTGGCAGTCTGTGAAAATGGAAGAACAAAGAAATCATAGTTTCACATATGTGAAATTTCTGCAGGGTAAATGAAAACAGACCAGGAAAGGATTGATGTGTCGGTATAAGAAAGCATGCTTTCTGTTTGTGTTGGCACTCCATCGACTTTAATGAGCCATGAGCTGCACCTGTATTACTGTAACTAGGGGAATGATTCAGATTCACACAAAAGGATTCCAGTTAGCCAATTAAATCCTATTCTCTCCTCTGGTTATCTGATCGTACAGATCTGCAGAGCAAACTTCCAGAGGGGAAATCCGAAGGGGATCACAAAAAAAGATTTTTCCTTCTGTCCCTTTCTGACCAGGAAACGATGTTCGTAGTTCAGCAAACGAAGATAAAAGCAACGTAGATAGAAGGAACATTAAAACTCAAGATAGAGAAGTTTCACCTTCTGATGTGAGGCAACAGTGAATCCAAACCCAACAGTCAAGAGTTTGGCTTCTAATAATCATTAAGGTGATGATTTTGTGCCAAATGTCCACTTTAGCCCGATGGACCTTTTCTACACTCTAAAGGTTACTTTTATGAGAAATGTACCTTTATCTCTTCATGCAAATCCCAACCGGCAGAAAATAATACAAGAGAGCAGTCCATGTGCAATTGTGCATAAATGATGAAAATAAGATCGGGTGAAAGCCTGTGGGCTTCTTCTTCTTCTTTTAGACCAAACATATTTGGACACATGAATATTTGATATCAGCAAATACTTCTTAAAATGTTCTTATATAATCAGATTTTTCTTTTTTTTTTTTTTTTTAAAAAAGGGCAATTTCAGGTGAGGAATACATTTGGACACCTCCATATTTATTCCCACATAAAATGGCTAAAATCACACAGGTTTACCACATGCAGATCATACAAAGAGTTATCTGAGGTCTTCAGAGAGAGGATAGTTGCAGCTTAAGAGTCTGGCAAAGGATTTAAAAAGATCTCAAAAGAATCTGAAATCAGCCATTGTTCCGAAAAAAAAAAAAAAAAGCCAAAAATGGACAACTGCCAATATGTTCAAGTTTGGCTGTCCAAGCAACTTCACCCAGTGAGCAAAAACCCCAAGATGCTGATCATGGGACAGGAAGCAGGCTCTTTGATACTGTTGATGTGAAGATGTATGCCTCTCCAATCAGAAAGGGACTTCACCTTTTTAACTTGCAATGAGGAAATGTTTCTCTCTAAGAGAGAGAACATAGACAAAGACCAGGACTTCTGGAGTAAAAACGGAATTATTTGGACACCAGAACAGAGGACATGTTTCGTCTAAACCACATATAACAGTCCAGGAAAAGAGCCTCATGGAAATTGTGAAGCGTGGAAGTGGACGTGTCATTGTTTGGGGATGTGTTGATGCAGCAGGTTGTAGTCAGAATCCACCGTGAGTTGTATCGTGTGTCAGAGAGAGCTCGAGCAAATTGTAAGGCGGCAATCATCAACTCAGCAATTAGTTATTAGGTTTAAAAGAAAAAGCAATCAGACTCAGGACTAAAATACATTCATTTTACAAGCAGCTGTCACTTTCAAGGATGCAACTTTGCCGGTTGCCATGGTTACATGTCAATACAACTCTTTATTTATGTGCTGCTTAATATCTTGTTCCAAGCATCTTATCCCAGTTCCATTATCTCTGCCATATCAACATTTAATCTTTTTGCATAGAAAAAGACAAACAATAAATCAATAGCTGCCAAAAACTGGACCACTAGAATGTGAGACGACGAGGAGTATTTACTCAATAGACTTGTTGGACTGGATACCCAGAGCTCAATCAGGGTCAGAAAGGCCCAGCGCCAAGCTTCAGAGGGACCTTCATGAGATTCTTTCTGGCTGTGTAATGTGCAGTATTTACAATAACAGGTTTTATTTGTCCACCCAGACTGTACTGTACAGTACTGTGCTGAAGTCTTGAGCTACCAATGATATAAATATATCCCATATACAGTATATTATATATATATATGATTTGAGCATTATCCTGCTGGAAGTAGCCATCAGGAGATGCTGGTCAGCAACAATACTCAGATTGACTGTGGTGTTTAAATAATGCTTAGGTAGACATAAGGGATTTCATTTACACCAAATTCTGAGCCTACTATCTGAATGTTGCAGCTGAAATGGAGACTCATCATACCAGGCAACATTTTTATCATCTTCTATTGTCCTACTGCTTCAAGGTTGGAAGTGTTGTGTGTTCAGAGATGATATTCTGCACATCTCGGACCAGTGGTTAAGTTTCTGTTGCCTTTCGGTCATCTCCAACCAGTCTGCCCATTCTCCTCTGACATCAACAAGACATTTTGGTCCAGACAACTGCTGCCCACTGGATTCTCTTCTTCAGACCATTCTCTACAAACACTAGAGATGGCTGTGTGGGAAAATCCCAGTAGATCAGCAGTTTCTGAAATAGTCAGACCAACAAACATGATACGTTCAAAGTTCCTCCTCTTTCTTCCTCATTCTGATGCTTAGTTTGAATTTCAGTAAACCATCTTGATCATGTCTACATGACTAAATGTAGTGAGTTGCCATGTGATGGGCTGATTAGATATTCAAGTAATTAACAGGTGTAATCTAATAAAGTGACCGGTGAGTGTATCTATGATGCTTTTAAGCCCACACGGACTGAGTATAGCTGTTTGTTTTTAATTCATTCATAAGAAAATAGGTGTGATCGGTAAGCAAACTGTGGCTACTGTATGCTCTTGTCCAATGGGAAGCCTGGCAGCAACCATTTTTAATGACTTACATTTGTATAACAGGGACATCTAGTGGCCAGATCATGTAAAAGCAGCTGAACTGTAATAAGGATGTGGAGCTGGTTGATCTATTTATGACAGATAAGGCTCATAAAAGAGATCACACAGCAGAGATTTATTCATCTTTATTTGCTTTCATCACACTACTCTACAGGCTGAGAGAAATACAACTTTTACAAGTCTGTGCAGGAAAGACTACCATCTCGTTCCGCTTGCAGAAAAGGTTCAGCTCCAAAGCAAATCTGCAGATGAAAAGTAGAAAAAACAGCAGCTTTGCTGAGCAGTAAAGTTGTGGACTTGCTTCTAATATGGGATTGGTCCGTAGTAGGCGGTGTAGGCGGCAATGATGCCATTTGTGTCCATCATGTGCTCACAACCCATGTTGGCCTCACAGACTTCTCTCAGGCTGGAGAGGAGAGAAAGTGGCGACACAGATTGTTATTCAAGATACAACTCTCTGGATGTAATATAGTCTAACTCTACATCTCCTCTGGAACCTGACTGGAGGATGCTGAATAAATAGAAAAGATACAAATTTGCAGTTATGAGCATGTTTGCCTGCTGTTCTTTCTGGATGATGAGAAAATAGAATAGAAGTACCTCTCCAGCTGAGTCAGGGATAATTGCCCAGCAGCTCTCTTCTGTCTCACCACCGTGGAAGCCTGCTCCCTCTCCGCAAACAATCCTGCACATCACGCACATTTAACAAAACGCTGTGTTATCAACAGCTTCTGGCACAGAGAAGTGAGAATATGAACACAATTTAAGCCTTAAATAGATTCATATATGTCTGGGGTGGGAAAGAAAATCCACTTTCATCAAATTATATCAGTTTACTTTGGTTTTCTCGACTTTTATGAGTTTTATATTGATGCAGTTGGAGGTTACTTTTCTTTTTATGATTATTAAGTTGATATTTAATCTACATGTTTTATATGAGGAGGATGCAATGCATATTATAAATATGAATGCATTACAGAAATGTTTGTAAGTACAGGGGATTTATTATTAATCTATTCTTCATTTGTCATCAGTTGAATCTCAGCAATATTAGCAGTATATCATGTATTCATAAACAACCTCCTCACTCACACATTATATCTGGATGTATATTCATCACAAATGTTACAGTTAACAAAACTGTGTTTTTATAACATGAAAAAAAGGCATCATACTCTTTATGTTTGTGACATTAATAGAATTTTATGTAGAAAATTCAACATGGCAACACATAGCAAAAGTAAAGACAAAGCTTTGTCCAGATGTTGCCAGTGAGATGCGGACGGTTGCAGATTTATAGGAAGAAAAGAAAAAAGTTAGAATAGATCACGCTTCTATGAAGTAAAAATACCAGACTTATTCTGCTACTTTTCAGGCAGCCAAGCTGGAAAGATCATTGAGTTACAGTTATGACATATTGGAGCTTGTAATCCTGCTACATTTATAAAAAAAAATAGACTATTTTAGATATGGAAGAAACCACTCCATGCTTTAAATAACAGTATGTGGGAATATTTGAACTCCGAGGCCTTATTTTATCACAAAACTAGCTTCAACATTCAAAACCCTGTCTTTTTGAATTTTTTTTATTGATTTCCATGTGTTAGACATCTTTAGAAAACTTAGATACCACACCCTGAGAATATGTAAATAACCCTAAATGCCCCTCGGGAGACTTGTTCCTGGTTTTTTCCATGGCTGGACACGTTGGTTTGGGAACATCCACAATAATATCAAAGGCTTTTTTAAAACAAAAATTGACATCAGGAGCTATCAAAATACACTTAAATTTATATAATTAAATTGCATTTTACTGATAACACTTAAAACACTTATATGTAATTTAGAATTTGAAGCAAACTTGGATTTTTTTTTTTTACTCTGGCGTAATGATGATTTTAAGAAAAGAATGTGAATCCATCATGAAACTGCAGCAATGAGATTTTCCATTAAAACTTTGTATTACCTATTCAATGATTCTATAAACTGTGGAATGATTAATGCACCATAAGTAATTAAAATAGTAACGATCGGTCTTTTTCATACCCTCATCAGCTGGTTTGTGATCAGCAGGCTGGGGTCTGGTGCCGGCATCTGTTAAACATGAGGGGAAAGAATACAGATAAAGATTAAGTGGATACATTCATATAATTATTTTCCTCATGTTGGCAGGTTTTAAAAGGTTGTTTGATATCTAAAGAACAAATTATTAAGGAATTTCACAGTAATAACGCTCTTTTCAAAATAACTTTTGGTGCAGATCGTACCTGAAGTCACACAGATGACAGCCAGGGAGCACAGAGCCAGGACGAGCAAAGTCTTCATCTTTTTGCTTCTTTCTTTCACCTTCAGCGAGTTTGACCTGAGACTTGAGCAGCTGTATCTGTCTCCTTCCTCTCTTTCTGCCCGTCTTCCTCTTACAGGAACATACTTAAACACAATGTCAGTTTATAGATGTGGCCCTCGTCGTGACATGGGTGTGTGATTGGCTGGGGAATCGTCTGTCGCACACCCACACAGATGCAGAAACACACACCTCGGCCAAAATCATATATGTAAAAATAACTTTTTTTTTATATATGCGTTTGCATAAAAGATAGGAGGCACAGACTCAGAAGTAAACACACACATGGAGACTGATGAAGACAGAAAAAGGTGAGTGTGTATAACAGCGTGTAGGTGATGTGTAGACATGAGTGGGGTGGAAATATCCATCCCTGTTAGGGATCTTTTTGATCATTTACAAGATTATTATTGTCTGCAAGTAAAATAATAAAAATGAAATAAAACAAAACACCATAAAGATGAAAAGAATGATTTAAACTGGCATCAAAATATTCACACTAACTCCTGCTGTCCAATGCAAATATAAAATTTCATGAAATCTGAAGAAAACAGCGGCAGCTGGCCGCCTGGACACATTTTTCCAGCTACCACAAACTTTTACATTTAGGTCACTAAGTGCATGTTGCGAGGACAACCATGTAATACCAAACTGACGAAGAAAAACCACCGTCTCTGATGATGTGACATGATTTTAATCAGAGGGCCTTGGATTTTATGGCAAACCGCGGAGACGTCCTACGCAAAGAAGGCAACAATTACAAGCAACCCTGGTTTGTTTAGGAAATGTGCAAAGATATTTTTACCATAACAAGTTTGTGGCTTGCTAATTGAGCTGCAGGAAGCAACAGCTGTAACAGCTTTCCACAAAAAGTATATAATAGTCTTTTATAAAAACAGAAATATCATAATGAAGCTTGATACTGATGCTCTATTAAAGACACACTACTGAACTTTTGCCATTATCTCAGTGATGCGCCCCCTATAATTTGGCATCCATTTTGCACCTGTACTGTGAGCTGTCTTATCTCTTGCTCTGTCCCTTTCTCTCTTTCTTTTTCTTTCTTCCTACGATAATATTTTCTTGCGTTTTTTCGGCTGAATCGGTCAAAGTGCGCGCTCCATTATGCCGGTGTGTTCATATCCGCTTGCTAGCATGTGATGCAGTGTGTAAAACGAAACTCATCAATAACGTCAATGTCCCGGAGGAAAAAGTTGTATAGTGCGGTTTTTCAGCATGAGGACGCTGCTAGACTCAACAACTCATAATAGATAGATATTGTAATAGATTTCAATGTACCATCAAACGTGTCCGAAGCATAGTTTTGAGGTCGTTAAGTTACATAATGCATCTTTAAAAGCTGCATCTGTTTAAACTCCAAATACGAAAAAGTTGAGAAAATGTGTTAAATGGAAATAAAACTAAATGCAATGATTTGCAAATCTTATAAAACCCATATTGTATTCACGGCAGAACATAAACAACGAATCACACATATAAGCTGAGACAAATTTTCTGGAAAATACTGGCTCATTTTGAATTTGATGGCAGCAACACATCTCAAAAAGTTGAAATAGGGGGAAAAAAGGGCTGGAAATGTAATTGGCATAAATAAAGAAAACAGCTGAAGAAGCATTTGACAGCTAATTATGTTGATTAGCAACATTTCAGTAAAAGGACTGGGTATAAAAGGAGCATTTCAGAGAGGAAGAGCCTCTCACATGTAAAGATGGACAAAGGTTCACCAATCCTAGATGAGCTGCGTCTAAAAATTGTGGAACAATTTCCGAGAAATTATCCCCGACAAAAAATAGAAATTGAAAAGTCATCAAAGGATTCAGAGAATCAGAAGAAATCTCTGTAGCCACAGGACAAGACCAAAAGTCAAACCTGGAAATCACTATCTGTGAACACAATTCACCCTAAATCCATAAATGCAGGTTAAAGGTCTGTCATACAAAGAAAACGTGATATATTAACACAGTCTTCCCAGGATCAAAGCTCGTTTAAAATGCTCTTTGGCAAAGTGGAAAACTCTTCTGTGGTCAGATGGATCAAAATTTGAAATTCCATTTGAAAACCATGTACCCTGTATCCCTCCAGACTAAAGATTAGAGCTGGACTATCCAACTTGTTATCAGCGGACAGTTCAAAAGCCTGCATCTCTGATGGTATTGGGCTGCATTAGTGGCTACGGCTCGGTCAGCTTCCACGTCTATGAGATTTGCAAATCATTGCATTCTGTTTTTATTTACATTTCACACAGCATCCCAACTTTTTTGGAATTTTTGGAATTGAATTGAATTGAATTGAATTTCTTTCAGTCATTATATAAAAGTTTTCTTGGGATGCGCTAGGTTTATTTCTTTTTCTTTTGTCTTTTCTTGTCTCTCCGGACATTTAGATTCCGAACAGGTCCAAGCAGTGCTATATATGGGGTGTAATTTCCCGTCTGGGTCAGTGCTGCTGCCTTTTGTCTCCTTTCAGGGACAAACTTCAAGAATTCAAACTTTGGACAGCTTTCATTGCGCACATAAGTGGCAACGTGGCAACACAAACACGCAGTATAAAAGCATTTTTAGGTCTGTGGCATGCTGACGACTGCTGTGTGCTTGACTTTGTCCGAAGCAGCAAGGATAGTCATGCACAGAAGTGTATGGCATTGCACAGATTCTGCATGAAATCACACACACACACAAAAATCAGACCAAGCAAGACATTTAATCCACTACTGTACTTATAGTTGCAGCTTGTAATAGAAACAAAGATACATTATAGATGTATGTACACAAAACTGATTATTTTATTAGAAAATTTGTTTCTATTGATATCTAATAGCTTTGTTAAATGAACACTTTTGCTGTTATTACCTTTGTATATGAAACGCTCATGTCTACTTGTGCAACAGGTCCTTTTAAACAGAAAAACGACCTCGACGTTGGGATCTACGCTCATAAAAGGCATCAAGAGGAATTCTTTTTGCTTAAAGGGCAGTGAAAATGGAAAAAAAAAGCTTTCTTTAAAGTTTGAGGATGTATTCAGGAATGGAGGCTCAAACGTTTTACATAATGCATGAACAAGAACATCAAGAGGTGAAGTGAGAGCAGGATAAGGCTTGAAAACAAGAACAAACTATGTATGACTTTCCCAAGAAGAAAAACACTGATGAAGATCAAATGTTTTTAGAGTGATGCCAAAGTTGCTTGTTTTTTCCCACACAGATCATTTAGCCTGTTCATAAACAGATGGGATGCTGTGTGAAATGTCAATAAACACATAAATGGAATGATGTGCAAGTCCATCCATCATGTTCAATGCCTGCGTAATCCAGTTCATGGTATCCGGGGAGAAACCACATTAAAATGTTGAAAGGGAAACAATTAATTATTTCATGATAAAATATGACCCCATCTTTAATTTGATTGCATAGAAACAACTAGAAAAAAGCTGGGATGGTGGCAACAAAAGCTAAAAAAGTAAATGGTAAAAAGCAAACAGCTGGAAGAAGATGCTGTAACTAATGAGGTTAGTTGGCAACATGTCAGTAATATGATGAGCACCATAGAGAGGTAGAGTCTCTCAGATGTTTCTACTTATTGTAGCAGTCTCAAAATAATATTCCTTAATGTAAAATTGCCTAGACTTTATATCAAAAGGTTCCAAGAATTTGGAGACATTTACACAAGGGACACACAAGTGGTTGAAAATGTTTTATTTCTATTCTTTTGGGGCCCTCAGGAAAAAACTGCTTGAATAAGCAGACATGATTGTGTCATGGATATAACTACATGGGCTCAGGAACACTTCTAGAAATCATTTACACAGTTCCTTATGCCATCTATGCAGGTTAAGTTGCAGCCATTGGGGAACATGATCCAGAATTGTTCCATCTTCACAGAGCAAAAGCTTGTTTATGATGGACTGGGGAAAAGTGGAAAACTGTTCTTTGAAATGTGAAATTTCTTTTTGGAAATTGTGGACCATGCATACTCTGGACTAAAGAGGAGAGGGACCGTTATCAGAGCTCAGTTGCATCTGATGGTATGGGATGTGTTAACACATATGGAACTGACAACTCCCAGATCTGGATAAGCACTAATGATGCTGAAAAGCTTCTATCCAGTTTATGTCTTTGTCAGGGAAGGCCTTGGATATTTCTGCAACATAATGTCCCACCACATCCTGCAACTATTAAAACAGCATATCTTCATAGCAGAATGGCCTGCAGTCCAGACCTTTCACCAACTTTAAAGCATTTTGTGCTCCATGAAATGCAAAATATGACAGAAAACCAAGGACTGCAGAGCAGCCAGAATCCTATAAAAGATAAGAATGGAGCGACATTTCTCTCCCAAACATAAAGCAGCAGGTCTCCTCAGCTCAGAGATACTAACAGCCTGTTGTTAAAAGAAGAGATGGTGCTACACAGTGGTAAACATGGCTGTGTCCCAACTTTTTCAGGCATATTCATGACATCAAAGATAACATTCGTCGTGAAATATGCTCCACTTTCAATATTTGCTGATAAAATGATGTAATTCTGTTGTTATTAATATCTTAGACAATGTCCCGCTTTCTTTTTAAACTGAGTTGTAATTAAAATACAGCTTTTAGCTACTCCTATTTTTATTACATTTATTATTCTGATTTTCAGGAGGATTTATTGATTTTATCTCTAATAATCACTCATCAGATTGTGATAAATATGGAAAAAACAACACATGAGTAAAGATGAAACCATTTTACTGAACTTGGAAAAAATGCTCATGCAAGTAGTTTTTGAATAATAAAATGAATCACAGAAATGAGAAATGAAATAAAACTTCATGTCAAGAAATAAGTTAGAATCTACATCTTAACCATTTGTGCCTGTTTTTTAGACCCATAATTAAACAAGCAATCACAAGGTCTATTTAAATACTTTTGGAGTCATAGTAAAGGAAACACTCAGCATGTGCTAAGATGTGTAAATATCAATATATCTGTTACTGGTGACGAATAAATGAAGATGGCACATAACAGGGTAAATATGACTATTTCCTAATGCAGCTGTACCTTTAAACCGCTCGTAAATCATAATATGTGAAGATTATCTCAGCAAAAGCCAACTCAGCTAAAATTAGAGAAGTTTTCTTACAGACAATTCACAGTTTGGCTCCCAATTTACAACCTCAGGTTTTATACAAGAACTTTATCCGTTATTGTTTGAGCCTTTAAAACTGTACAATCACAGCTACTATGTCTTGCTGAGTCCAAAATGTGATGAAACCCATGTGAAACCTAAACAAATGGCAAAATCAGGTTAATGACCAAACCCATGAAAAGGAATTTTATTTTCAATTTTTTTTCATACAATGGAAATGATCACTGACAGCAGAGCTTAGATAAGTAGTAGGTAACATAAAAAAAGAGTTAATGAAAAACAGTTCATTCAAGCACATCCCGTAAAGCTCATAAATGGTGGGAAGGTGTGATAATTGTAGACAAAAAGTAATCCAGAGATGAACTGTAGATTTCTACATGAGTATAATGAAGGGTTGTTGAGCCACCCTTAATGCCTCGCTATTTTCTCTTCAACTTGCATTCCAAAGCCCAAAAGTGAAAGCAAATACCACAGCATAAATTATATAAAACATGTGATAAACATGGAGTAAATGGATCAGATGATAAGCATGATTTTCTGTTTATGTGTCACTTTAGATTCGACGAGTCCCGGCTCCTCTTGGGGGCTGTTGGGGTGAATTTCGAGCTCCGAAATATCTCTGGTAGGCCTGCTGGAAGCCGTGGCTGTAGGCGTAGAAGCGGCAGGGAGAGTAGTCCTCACAGACCTCTGCACGCCTCTCAGCTGGAGACTTTCTGGTCCTGGAGGAGGAGGAAGGGCAGCAGTGTTTGATTAAAACATACCCTCCACTGTAGGCTCTTTGTGTTTGTTCTAATGGATGTTTTAAGCATATTTAGGTGTTTAATAGTGTATCCGGGCTTTATTTCTTAATGATCAACTATGATGTGGTTTTAAATCTGTGCATGCCTGTTGTTGAGCATTTTACCTCACAAAGTTGTAATGTGTCCGTGGGTTCCCTCTGGGTGGGTTGTAAACGTTGCTCCTCTGCGGTGTGATGAATGTGTTGGCTCGAGTTCGAGGCACAAACAACTCTGAAACCACAACATTTTACTGAACAAAAAAAAGCTTATCTTAACATGCCCAGCATGCCCACCTTACAGCTGTTCGGATCAGGAGAAATGACGACTGGGGGTGATGTTAGTACGGGGTAAACTAAGGATTAAATGCTTTACACTGTGCAGCAGGCTTTGTTAGACTTGCATGCATGTTTTTCCAGAACCGAGATACAACATTTAATCACCTTCAGTGGATTCTGAGCTTTCATGAGACTCTATGGGAAAAACATGGAATTTGGGTTAATCATAAATGATGACTTGCTGTCTAGATGTGAAACATTACAAGCTAGTAATGAATAACTAATTGCAAAATGAGGACGTCTGGGAGGATCTATACCATAGCAAACACAGACAGAGACTGCTGCAAAGAGTGCCAGAAACTGAAGAAGGCTCCTCATCCTGGGGCGTTTGATATATGCTGGAAGAGAGAAGAGAGGAGACATGTCAGTGAAGTGAGAGTAAAACAGGGGGGAAAAAGGAGAGAAAAATGAGGGGAGAACTATGGGTAAACAGAAAAGAGCCTCAAACTGGGACAGATGGCTGAAAATGGCAAAGTTCCTATATCTGTGCCTGTTGTTTTTCTGCTGGAAGCTGAGAAGCAGACATATAAACAACCAGTATGCTTCACTATATGTGACATATTGCTGCAGAATGTCTGCGTGGAGCAAACATATGCCAAAGAAACTGTGTATTCATCTAGTCAGACTGAGGAGTCAGTGTTTTGAGTGAAAAATCAAGGCCAATCTGCAGCACTCTGCTCAAAACCTCAGTTTGTCAAGATGAGCCATGAAAGAATAGCTGTGGCTGAGAACTGCTGCCAACTAATTAAGTCCAAACTCAACTCAACTTTGCTTCACAGACTGTAATTGTAAGCTGTGTGTGATCTGAACAGCTCAGCACATTTATGCTGCAGATATCGACATTCATCTGCTCGGTCACATGTATCGATGGCCTCCAAAAAAAAGTGAATATGACACCTGTACAAATAGTAACTCCCAAAGTCTGAGCGTGCACACCCAAACACATGCAGATGTCTGTGTTGCAGAGAAGCTTTCATCCCCATCTTCTGTTTGTGGGATTTGGAAAGAATTTTCTTTCAGAAGCCCTCCTTTTTAACCATCAATAGCAGCTTTCATTATACGCGAATATGCACGCATTAAAGCCAGTGATGCGGGCTTACACACAAACATGCACTCACAACATCTACCGCAGAGGCATATTTTGGCTTCAGATGAACCCAGATGCACAGCGGGCAGAGGACGAGCCAGCCTGGAGCCCGGAGTTCAAAGAGCAGCTTCCAAAGGCTGGCATGGCGAGACGAGTCTGTATGTGTGTGTGTGTGTGTGTGGGCATCAGGTGCTGACAACAGTGTCTGTAGAGTTTTATGTCTGTCTGAGTCTTAGTAAGGGTTCCAGCTTTCTCCCCTGGAGGCAAAATGTGCCCACCTCATTGGAAAAAAGCCCCCTGGCATGATGTTGGCTGTGCAGAGAGCCAACCTAAAACTCTCTATTAAGTTCTGTTTCCACATAAAATAAGCTTACTGTACTCTGAGAGTTACATGTTACAACATTAGTTTTCAAAAAAGTTACAAAAACTACAAGAATAGATATCAGCTAATACAGAAATGTACAATTTCAATGATTGTTTGCCTTTTAAAAAAGTGGCAAAAAAAACTTTCTAAGTTTCACCTGGAACAGATTTGAACAGATTATTTGCTGTAAGGAACTTACCGTGCAGGATAAGTATGGAGTAAGAAGATTTGGAAATATCTCAGTATTTTCTCCCGAGGAATATTTCCTAATTCTTCACAGCAAAGCTTTTATACTCATCATCTTGGTTTCCTTAAAACGTAATTTTAAGGGGTTTCCCCCAAGCAAACCCCGGACATCTATATATCAAATT
>JBBBVU010000022.1:3674007-3687569 GCA_037177055.1 Atherinosoma microstoma | reverse complement strand
GCTGACCTGTGGTCAGATACAGTGGTGTGGAACCTCAGTAATCTGCCCTCTCTAACCCTTTTGGCCAGACTGGCTGAAGAAGAGCTGAAGGAAAGGTTTTTGTCTTCCTTCATGTAGAGGTTCTGTTGAGTGGGGCTGATGCACCTCCTAGGGGCGAGAAAAGACCACTACAAGTGGAAATGAGACTTCCATGGAATAAACTGGCTTTTGTACTCGTTTGTACTGTTGCATAAAATATAAAAATGTAATAGAAATAAGACATACAGCGTTGATTTTGATTTGTGCATTCAAAGGCTTTTTATATACATTTCTTTGGCTCCACTAGTCCTTGTCACTCTTTTGGTTTTTGGTCTACACGCACATATTAGAGCTGTAATTGCCGAGTTAAAAACTTCATTTCCTTTGTAAAACATCAGATGCCACAAATTGAATGTCAAACATTGCCCTTATAATAAATGAGACACCATAAACATGTTTTGGCCTCATCTGATTGTTCCATCATGGATGTGAGTGTTAAAGAAAAGTTCCCACACATATGAAAGTTTCTCCTTTTCTTCCTCTGAGACCATTCCCTCAGAGTCTTCCAGAGTCTTTGGACTTTAAGCTATTAAGCTCGATGAGAGCCGTGTCTCTGGAGCTTTCCTGACCTCTTCCTGACTGCCTGAGAGCTGCTGGCTAAGACTACTAATGAGATATTAGCCCTAATGGTGGTACCTGGGGAGGAGTGGAAAGTGTTATTCCTTTAGCTCTTCTTCTCTGTTCCTTCTTCTCTTGGAACCCCACTTCAAGATTTCTGTCTTTACCTGGGAGATGAAACATCTCTCCCTCATTCTCTTTGTTCTGTCCACCTTTCTCTTGATGTTTTGTCCTGTCCTTCTACCCCAGCCTGTCATTCCTTTCTCTTTGATTTTCTGTGGGACACCATTGTCATACAGGCTTGTCTTACCTGATTTATGTCTGCATTTTGCTGCAGTGTGAGTGGTTGATGGATTGAAGTAAAACTTCCCTACAGCTGAGATTTAAATGCAGAAGAGCTTCCAAAGTTCATTGCGGTGTACAGGTAACAAGATATACTGCAGCAACGCTGTATATGAATAAATGCCCCCATGAACACATCAATCTGGAAATGTTGCTGCTGTTTCAATGAGGAAATGCCCAATGCAGGATGAATGGTTCGTAGATATAAATTGCTATCAGGTTTTTAGAGCTACATTTTTTATCTTAAGAAGACATAAAGATTAATGACTTGGCACATAAATGATAAAGACTCAAGTATACAGATAAAAGATGGTGCCTATTCTCAAAAGAACATACCATATTTAACAGGTATGCTTGTCTCCATGTTCAAAACATATGGTAATGTCCTAGTTTAAGGATGAAAATCAGCAACATGTGTGTAGACTGTTGTTTTATTAGAAGAAGTGTCCATGGGACAATGCAGTAATGGTGGTGCATATTAAAATGGAAAAACACTAACCATGTGTTCTATGGAGGCCAAGAGCAGCCACTCCTGCAATTATCTATTTTTGATGCCATTATCTAGAAATCAAATATTCTGTTATTTCAAGATCCTGAAGCTTGTTTTCATTTTCTCATTATTTCAAGCAACAGGCCTTTTCTTGAGGTAACCACATACTATAAATCACAACATAACAACTTTTGTTTTTTCCAGATCATGAGATGATTAAGCTGACCTCTAAAATGAATGGTTAGCACCTAATTTAACGGGTAATTGTTGAACTTGATCAGTATCTATAACAGTAAGTTGAGGCAACTGTGTTATTCTGTTCACTTCCTTAGACAAAGACAGACCTTTTTATCTAATCTTTTTTAAATTAAAATAATTATGTCAACATAATGACATAAATTATTCTGTTATCTTGAGAAAACTATTGTTATCTAAAGATAATGGGATACTTAACTCATTATCTGAAGATTACAATGTTTTAAATAAATGTTCAGGAATGGCTGCTTCTGTAGTTAACATATAAGCCTAAGCATAGTAATTCCAACTATAACCATTTCAATTTTACTCTTAACCCAAACCATTTAAGGGTGAGATAAATAGAAAAGTGACTATTGAAAACAGGTTTTACTCCCATAGTCTTTTGCAAGTGAGGCAGTGGCTGAATATCATCCTCCACCTAAGTAAGCAGATACACAATGGATGGCCAACTCCAGAGCTCCCCGTTTCCTGCCCAGACGATGTCAGCTAAGGGGACTTCTCTTAAGAAAATTCCTCAAGTTGAAACACTGTGAAACCAAATGGACACAAACAGCACTCTCCATGTTTCATGTCCGTCACTCAATCACCTGAGACATCTGTTACTGTTAATTTAGGACCAGAAGCTAAGCTAAGCTAGCCAAACCAATGTTAGCCTAGCTTACTAATAGGTTATTTATAAGCCAGCAATAGCTTGTTTAGCTTAAGATATTAGATCATTTTTTGAGTATTTAACACTGTTATTTTTAGCTAATTTAACGACAATTTAGCTAAATTAACGACAAGAACATTAAGTTAATTGTTAAGACGTGTAAAGACCGGGTAATCCTACTGTTCCACCTAAACTGCCCTTAGCAAAAAGTCGTTTAGTCAAGTGTACTACAAGTATACTTATTATAAACTAAAACTGAGGCAGTATACTTGAAGTTTACTTTTTATATACTATGTTTTATGTACTTCAGAACAGTATAGTGAAGTATATATAGCTTATACTGATAATATAAAGAAAAGTCTAAGACTAAGTACATTAACTTGCACTTAATACTTTAACACTAAACCTTATACTTGTACTTAAGTATACTTTTTACTTCCTTCTGCCACAAAGTACTAGTACTTAGTATATATGGATCGAAGTACAGAAAGTCAAGTGACTTAGCAGAATAAAAATATTTTTCACTACAAACATTTGCTTTGAGGTATTAGCCCGTTATAAACTTGCATGTTCAAGATCATATAATACTGGAGTTTATAAGTTTACAGCAAATAGTACGTGTGCGAAATTGCCTTACATTTATGTAACTTAAAATCAAAAACAAAAACAGAGAAACATTTGACTTGACTTTATTGACTAAGTTTACAGATTTTCCCACTCATTTCCCCTTAAAACTGAGTGTCCATTCCTTCTCGTTTGAAATATTTCTTAGCATGGTTGAACACTGCAGAGAGCGACAGGAAAATCAGAGCGTCTCTCTCAGCGACATCCCACATGTGTAAACAAAAACAAAGTATGAGTTATTTCAGCCTGAAGAGAGGCTGCCATGCCCAACACTTCCTGCCAGAGTAGATTCACATTATAGCACACAATACAAAATGATAAAGACAAACACTGCACATTTCTAAGCCCTTCTGATTAAGTGGATTTAAACAGTTCTATTTAGAGAGGCTATTGTATCCTTGGCTATAACAAGTAGGAAAAGCTCAAGAAAATGAGCATTTTGATTCAATTTCATCGGCTGATACTCGTTATTAAAACATTCATATTCACCAACTTCCTATTTTAAAGTCTAACTTGAGCTGTTAAACTTTCCAATAGGAATTATTTACAGCTTTTGAAGCTTTGTGCTGACTGTGAAAGACACCATCGTGGCCTTTTAAACTGTATTTATCGGGTTCAGGGGGTTTGTTTCTCTGGCATTTTAAAATGCCCAGCGTGGCATCGTTTTTATTATCTAACAGCCGCTCAAAACTTATAGGATCCATAATGCGTATTCCTCAGCCTCCTGCATTTTAATAAGTGCCCTGAAAGCCGCAATCCCAGCATTGCAAAGTTATAGACTTTGTGAAGTATTAATGAGTATATTACTGCACTGTGAGCTGGAAATGGGATGTTTAGATCGCTGAGGGCAAATCCGGTCTTGCATTCATGTGGGAATGAATAATGAAGCCAAACAGATTGTGAATTTATGGGCGACGACTGCAGACATAAACATATAAATAGGCTTTAATCTTGTTCATTAGCACCGCCATCCAAACATGTGTGTGCATTTGTGCGTGACTGAGAAAAAAAAGAGAGGTGGAAAGAGACAATTATGTTGAGAATGCTGTTATCACATATGGCTTTGGCGTTATTGAAACTCAGACTCGTAGCGTTTTTTTCCCCCTCTATCCAATATATATCCAATATAGTTGTCATGAACAATATTTTCATTCCATTCCTTTTCATTACAAACGCAGCATTCATCGGGTCTAGGGGCAAAGAGGAAATGCAGGAAATGTGAACGATGCCAAATGAAAGACAAAAAGGTGCAGACGAGCTGGAGGAAAGCTCCGGCATTGTGTGTTATAAACAGCAGAATGATAATACACTCATTTCCACTTTTAGAGTGCAAACCCTCTCAGCACTTACTGCACCGAATAACCTTTTGCTTTCTTATTTCTCCTCCATTCAGCTCTATCTGTAATCTTTCACCACACTTTTCTACATACAAACACACACGCAAAATCCATCCTCTGTCTTTTATGCCCCCCCCTTTTTCTCTCTCTCTCTCATGGTTGCGTTCTGTAGGAGCCTAGTAAATTGATTTTCAGGCAACGCTGAGCTTCAGCGTGAGGTTTCTGTGAAACGTAGGTAGTGAAAAATGTAATTACAGCACAAGCGTTCACGATCCAAACGTGTTGTGCATTCCAACACAGTGAGATACATTCACCCCCCCCCCCCTGAGTGTGCAGCTAATATTTCCGCCTCAGCAGGACATGTGACCTAGAACATTGCAGTATATGCCTGCGCTGTGCTACAATACAGCCTATGAGTTAGTGTTTCTGGCTTGTTTCTGCATCATTAGCCTCTGATAATTACTTATAATACTGTTTCTGGGTCTTTCCAGGCTTCAGGAACGCCATCCACCTACACTATCCTGACTTGTGTCATGACAACGTCAAGCGCTTTAAGTTAGTGATATCCAATTAGTCTCACCCTCTGAGGAACACACACTGCATTCTAGTGAGTTTCCTCTCTTAATAAGGCTTAAAACCTTGATTACAGCCACAGCTCCATGTTTCAGCTTCACCCATCAACCCTTTTTCTTTCTAATCTTTTGTATTTCAGGTTCACTTTTGTTCAAAATCTCTCTGCCTACTCTGAGGAGCTTGCTCGACTACGTTCGCTACGTGGGCATCTCCTACTGTGAAGGGAGATTTCGGGCATCTGCAGGTCAAGTTTACTCTCAGAGTATGCGCTGATGCAAGACTCTTTCCTGCAAGACTCACAGATAATTTAGAGGTTTTCTCTCTCGTGCCTTATGTGTGCAATGCAGGTGTACCTCGGCTATACATACTAATGGGTTTATGTTTCTCTCTGCAGCTGAGCAGCTCTGCTTTTTCTGTATGGGGGGAAAATCCATTTAAATGCAAGTGATAAGGAATGAAAACTTCCTTTCAAGCTGTCACAAAGGGGTTAAAGCTGCGAGTAAATGCACACAAGGTTGGAAACGTTTGATGAAGGTCCGCACAGAGCAAGAACTCTTCTTTCTTTGTTTTCTGAGGACTTCAGATTGATGCCGAGGAGCTGCTAGCTCTGATACTTACAGGAAACTTCTGCTGCTGTCTTTGCTCATCCTCTCAGATGACTGATTCTCTGCCGCCTCATGTTTTTGTAAAGCCGCTTTGCCGTTTGTGGCCGGCTGGTTGCTTGATTTCTTTTTCCATGTTTCACATTTATATCAGGATTTAGCTAGTGGCCAGCAGTTTGTGTCCTGCTCTGAGGAGCTTATTGATCTCTTGAGATTTTTCTATGCAAGCAAAAATGTCTCATAGTTCTTCTGAAAAGAAGTCAAGCTGTGTGCAGCTCAGCAGGAGAAAACGTTTTATATTATTTCATCACTATATGGAAAGAGCCAACATCATGCAGACTAATAAAGTAGCTTCCTCCAGCATGTTGATACTGATCACAAAGAGAATTATCAATTATCGTTTGAATCAAATAAAGCAGTTCAGCACTGTGCTCTACAAACACATCAGTTTTATGCTTGTAAATGGAAGTATGTGAGTTGGCAATGACGCAATCGAGCTTTTTCATAACGATGTGTTGACTTTACCTTCATTAAACAAAAAAACCATTGAGAATTATTTTCTATTTAGTCCTCGCTTCCATTCCTTTTCCATACAAACTCAAGGCTGCTGCAACACGCAGTGCTCGGCATGTTTTGTGGAAGAAAAATCTCAGCGTTTATCCGTCTATTTTATATTCTCACCTGATGCCTGCGGGGCGGCCAAGTTGTCCATGGCCTGATGTCTCTCCCCAGCACACTGTTGCCTCAAATGAAAAATGGAAAACAAATGATTGCACACCCACATGCTCGCTGCTCTGCATGCAGCTCAGCTCAGCCTGAGAGGCAAAAGGAAAAATAGGATTTTATGACAGAAGGGGAACTTGCTGTGACTCTGATCAGAAAGATCCTTCATTTATATCCAGTAAGTCCATTTTTCTCCCTGGAACACTGATAAACTGGAGAGGGAAAAAAAAGAGTAAATGCTAAAGGATAACACATTCTTTTATGCAATATATATGAGCACCAGATAAAAAAGAAAAACAACGACGGTACTTTTTACGTCTAATTGATGACTTACAACACAGAAATTTATTCAATTAAAGACTTTGTTTTTGTTTACTTGAGCAGGGAGAGCTCTTAAATAATATTGATTGCATGGTGTGAGGAGGATGAACAAAAGACTTACAGCTCCTAAAATGTCCACAGAAAGGCTTCGTGACGACAAACGACGTAAGCCTGTGGAATGAGATTCAGGTCAATCTGCCCTACGGAGAATTGTTTCCACTGTTCAATTAGTTCAGCACGCTCACTTCTTATGGTCTTACATAACATTGACACAAAGGAAAATTGACTTCATCACCGAAAGAATGCCAAGATTAGAAGGACTTTCGCCATCAACTGAAGGACAAATGATCACACAAGCATCTAAAACCCAAGAAGTCAGCAGGTTGACATGAGGGAGACATTTTATATAATTCTTAAGAAAGCAGAGATGCAGGAAATCACGACAGAAACTAAAACAGATGTCAGAAAAACAGCTAATTTATTAGAAAGAATTAATATAATTACTTCTGGAATCTGCTTGTTGCCATGAAAGTCAAAGATTTGGGCTAAAACTGAAGGGATTTTGCACTTAAAAGCTTAAATGAGCATGGCAGAGAGAAAATGGAAATGTGTCATGTGTTTGCATTTTAAGTGAATTTCTCGAAAGCCAATTTAATTTCATTTAATGGAATTTAATTTTAAGGAAGAGGAGGATGAAAAGTAATAAGTTGTGTAAAATACAAAGCAGGCACGCTGGGAGGACAAAAACAGTAAATACTTTGTGAGGTTTATAGATTGTCATCTTTTAAAGCAGATGCAAAGATGAGAAAAAAAAAGGGGGGGGAAGATGATGGAAGAATATTGAGGAATGCAATGGTATGCATTAGTTTAAGTAAAGCAAAACCTTCACAACTCTTTATGCAGGAGGTTAAACATTGATTTTAATTGATTAATAAAGTGTAATTCTGGACATTTTCCATTTAATTTTTTCTCAACATTTAGTTGATGTACTCAAACGAACTTGTGAGGAGATTATGGGATGGTTGAACATTAAAAAGGGACACATAAAAAACAAACCAAAACCCCAAATTCTTTCACTTAATTTGGGTTCATTTAGGTCTGAAAATATCTAATTCAGTAAGCTGTTCAGTCTTTGGCTACGTCCCAGACTTCAGCCCAGAGTATAGTTATACAGTATATCTGCATTTGCTACAACTTTAAAGTGGAACGTTAAGACTGTCTGTATTTGGTGCAACAGAAATAAAAAAAGTTTCCTACCAGGAGATTAGAAGCATTCGTTTAACCCCGATCCAATGGAATAGAGGATGAGTCATTTTAAATGTTAACACAGAAACCATAAAGACAAACACTCAGTGGATGTGTTTCAGCTGGAACATGGTCGACTTTTTTGTATGTGTATGTTATTTTATTGAAGCTTGTAGGGTTGAATGTTGATTATTTTAAATGTTTTTTTTAATACTTATTCAGCAAACACTTTCAAACAACAAACAGCATTAACCTTCTGCACAGTGGAAAAACCCTGTGGTAAGCTTTAAGTAGCAGATCTATTTAAGGGTACAGAAGCGCAACATGAGCGTCTTAGAGCCGTTCCTGGAAGGCTTTGATAACACTGAGCATCAAACATGAAATAAGAATATAATAAGCTATGTTCACTTTAGTTAAATATAAATATATTTTAAGGTTAATAAATTCTACAAATTAAATTTAGTGCAAATTTTGCAGCCCATACCAGCTATGAATGGGTGATTCTAGTAACCATGTACATCAAATACATTTATTAGTTTTTTATCAATTACTGAGACAGTGTTGCTATTGCATATCAGGTTTAACACTGTTTTATCTATGGTTCTGTATTTTATTTCATGTTGTAAAAGGACAACACATTTCCCGTTCTTTTGCAATAACTCTATTTGGTGTGTTATTCTAGCTTGAAAAAGGATTGTGAGTGACATGTAAAAGGGGCCCAAAGTGACGTGTTTTTTGCCTGCATTGCCATGAAATCATGTTGGATACTTCACATGTCAGGTTTAAATTAGGTGTGATTTGAGGATTTATTTAACTTCAGAAGATCACCTAAATGATTTTAAAAAATGGAGAAAAGGTCAGAAAAATGGCTTTTTAAAAACCCACTATATAACTTATGCTATTTTCTCAGTGACGCGCCCCCTATCGACGGCTAATTCGGCATCCATCTTGGATCCTACCTGTAGTGGGAGCTCTCTCCAGACAGTAAAAAACAGTCTTTTCTCGGCTATTGTCTTATCTCTGGCTTTTTTTTAGCTCTCCTTAGTTTCCTTTCTTCCTCTGATAATGTCTTCAAACATTTCTTTGCTGAATTCACGGACGTGCGGTCAAAACGACCGGTTTGTTTACATTCGCGTGCTAGCGTGTAGCGTGTAACGCATGCGCAAAGCGAAACTCAGCATTTGGCGTCCCGGATGTGCCATAGTGCTGGGCCGCGACAGCCCTAGAAATGCACATAATAGATGTCACTGTACCATCAAACAACTTCGGAAAGCTGAGTTTTAAGGTCGAAAAGTTATATAGTGGGCCTTTAAAGCACAAAACTGAAAGAAAATTGCACAGAAATTCAGAGTTTGAAATGATAAAAGTGAACTGTAGTCCAACTATTTCTGAAACAGATCTGAAGAGGTTTTTGGGTTCTGTGTAGTTGGGTTATGTACAGATTGTATATAAAGAGAGCACCTCTCCACTGCAACATCACTGGTCTGTGAACTACCATTATGATCCCTAGATCCTAGGGGTGTAACAATATATTGATGGACATCGATATATCGATCATATGGAACACACTTTTCTTTCAAAAATGGCTGTATGTTGAGTTCCCCTGGCCTGTCGTTTTCACTTTATTATAGTCTGTCTTTGTTATAGGAACAGATTGTTTTTAATTTAGATTGATTAACTTAAACACCTGAGCTCAGGGATAAAATGTTAAATGATATTCTAGTTGCTTTTTTATTTTAATATGAATGGAAATGACTGTGTTCATGTACCTGTGATATCGTTTCATGCCAATCGTTGGATCTTAAAACGAAAGGAATCGAAAATGGATTGTGACTGAAATTGAGATATCGGCGAAAATTGAATCGCTATCCATTAAATCGATATAATATTGTTTCTGAATTTAAACTGGTGATTTACACCCCTACTAGATCCCAGCATTCAGCTGTCATACTGGTCAATTTCCAATGAAAAGTGATGTACCTACAGTATATTTTAGGACTGATATTTAATAGACAATCAAAGACATATTTTTACTAAAAGCACACAGATTTAAAGACATCTGGGTTTTTTCTCAGGAAGCTGAAAGATCATTACAAAGCCTTGCTCCTTTTGCATCCCATCTCAGGTTTAAAGCCAAATTCACCAAGATTTTAAGCCCTATTCTTATATAACAGACAAAGTGTCAGCAGTTGCAGACATATATATGCCAGTTGAAGAGAGATATCAACAAAGATGTCCCTGGGTTTTAGTATTTTGCTTCCACTTTTAGGCAGTAATCAGAAATAACAGCCAAAAGCTTGAAATTATTATAAATGACATGCAAAAGGTGCCCGAATCAAGGTGCTGTTTGCATGTAATACCATGAGATCATGTCTGGCATCTTTATAAAATAAACCATGTGGAACAATCTGAGCTGCTCTTGGTTGTGTTTTTCTTGGTGGTGCTTTAGCGTTTCTCTGCCATGGAAAACAGTAATAATGGATTCTATATCTGTAGCACTTTTCAAGGCAGTTCAAGGAACCCAAAGCTCTTTACAGGGAATCTAATATTCATTCACCAGCCATTCATACACCAGAGATGCCAACAAAAAGGGGAAAGTGTCTTACCCAAGGACACAGCTGGAGTTACTGAGAAAAAGGAGGATTCAAACCAACAACCTTCTCATTACTGGACAACATGCTCAACCACCTGAGCTAAAATAAAAAGCAGAGCTCCTAGATACTAAACAAAACCAACAATAAATAACAAAAGGTTTAAGATATATATGAATAAACAAATAAACATATACCACCCAGACTGTACACTTAAAACAAGCTGCAGAGTTGATATCAAAATATTCAACTTTGTGTCCACAAATGCCTGTCGTCAGTTATTGCAATAGTTCCCAAAGGTGTTGAACCACGACAGAAGCTTAATAAATAAGGAGGATGAAGTTTATTTTGGTGGATTATGTTAACAGTTGTAACAAAGCCCCCATATGCCAAAAATCAGCTCCTCTCACCGAAATAGGCAAGGCAAGTTTACATGTATAGCACACTTCACGTACAAAGTACAAGACAATTCCAGGTGCTTTGCATTTAACAGAAGCATTACAGCGGGGTGCAGAAGAGGCATTAAGAAGCCAAATTTGGATTTTCAAAATAACAGTAATAACTTTATTTCTGGACACCCGGTGATAAAAATTGTAAATGCAAGGCTTGAAGAATATCAGAACTTCCTAAATAAGGAAGTTAAAGTGGTTCTTGGTGGAGACGAGTCGCCGCTGGAACAACCCTCACAGAATAACCACGTTCTCCACATGTACATGCACATGTCCAGGAAATGCAGTGGTTTAAAAGATAAATATATATTTGCCTTCTGCCACTAAAAAGATCAAACCAAACCAAACTGCTCCAACTTAAGAGTTAAACTTAATGAAGTATTGTAATTAATCTATCAAAGTTGTTTGGAATATTGACTTTAGGTCTAAAATAAATCTTGGCTAATAGTAGTTTGGAGGTCAGAGGCTTACGCTGCTGCTGTAAAAGACAAGAGGAAGAAGATCTCAGGTGAGAATGGAAAGGTTTGCATGTTGAAATTAGGCTTGGTTGTCTGTGACCTGCTCTATAACTGTCAACACTAATACCAGTCCCCTGCCATCTGACCTCATATTCACCAAACCAGACAGTCTGAGCCCTCTGCCCTCGATCATACAGGACATACATGTTATGGAGGATGCATGTGGTTCAGAATGAAGACTATTATTAGTCAAGGTAGCGAGTTACATTTTCTTAATAGAAGCATCCTTTCTCACACTGACTAAAACATAAGCTTGCAGATCCTGGCTGCTGACAGTCCAGAGTGACACCATGTATGATGGTTTATTCCTGTCTAGACTTTTTTTTTTTAAAGGTATTTTTATTTGCTAAGAATAACCACTCAGGCTCTCTTTGAGCTTTTTATGTAGCAGGAAGCAAACGTCCATTCATCCCTCAGATCATATGTAAGGTACACATGAAGAGTTCGCTGTGCTGCGTCGTTCAGACAGACAGACAGCCAGAAACCCGCGACGAGGACGGTGTTTGTTCAAGTCATATTTAGCTTACGTATACGCTTTCATAAATTTGACAAGCTTTAGATGTTCCCTTTCAAGCCAAATATATGAAACACACACACACAGTACAGCACTAAGGCCTTGCCTCAGTTTTCTGTTCCTTCCTTAATCTAATTAGTAGCAACAGTATTAGTGAGTTGTACACAGACAGAAGGTGTGAAACCTGACACACTGACCTGGAAAAGGAAGAAGAGGTGTTGCTGTGGAGTTTGAGTCATTATCATCACTACTTATTGTTAATTAAATGGGGGGAAATCCATGAAGATCAAAGACAGTTCAGCTTTCTTATTATTATTTTCATTATTATCATTAGAATTATTATCACTGTCATTATTATTATTGCTATCATCAGTTTCTCTTTTTCTTCTTATTTCTGTCATGGTAAAGGTTACCTTTACAGTGTATCCTGGTTTTCACTTAAACTTGTAATAAACTCACTCAGATGGTAGATTTATGCTGTAATGGTAAAAAAAAAAACGTCACCCCAAAAATGCCAAAAGCTTAAAAAAAAAAAAAAAAGGCAACCCCTAATAAAATTAGATACTGTTCTTGAACTCTTTGGAGTACATGCAAAAGCATTGTCTCTTTGGAGACTAACACTCGAAATCTGTCTCACTCTTTTGCAGATAAACTTATATAAGCTTTCTTTCAGAAAGAGGACCCAGGGGCGGGCCCCCGCCAGTTAACAGGTTAAACAAATTACAGCGTGTACTGTACATATGCAGTGTGTGTTAAAGAGGCCAGGTCCTCCCAGTCTCTAGTCTGCTGTTAAAGAGGCTTAGTCATTCTCCTGGCCTCCTTTAGATCCAGGTGCCCATTAACTGCCCTTAAAACCTCAGCTGACGTGTGTACAGGATATGATCGAGTCTAAACCCACATCAGTTTAAAGAAACTGGCTCGCTTTGCTTCTTTTCTTGAAAGGAAATCTCTGTTTATTTAATTTTCAGCTAAACTGATCAGAAGGAGGGAATGTGAAAGCTACAGACCGGAAGAGTTTTAGAACGTGAATAATGAAGTTCTGAACAAGTCAGTACATCTGGCGCTTATTCAATGACCCATTTCTAGGATCGCTGATGGTGACCCAGGTCATCACCCCACCACTTTGGCTGAGACTGGAATGACATCATGACTTGGTCTTCGGCTGAACTGTGAAACTGGAATAAAATGTAAACCCCCATGCCACCAAACATTACATTAAAAGTTATGCATTTGTATATATAATCATTGTCTGGTTTATTAGGTCCACCTTGCTCATAGCTTTTATCTTCAGAACTGTCTTCATCCTTGGTGTCATAGATTCAACAAGGTGTTGGAAACTGTCCTCAGAGATTTTGCTCCATATTGACATGATGGCATCACACATCATCCTGCTGGAAGTAGCCATCAGAAGATGTTATACTGTGGTTATAAAGGGATGGACATGGTCAGCAATAATATTCAGGTAGGCTGTGGTGGTTAAACTGTGATGTTGGTACTACGGGGCCCAAAGTGTGCCAAGAAAATATCCCTCACACCATTACACCACCAGCAGCCTGAACCATTGATACAAGGCAGGATGGATTCATGTTTTCATGTTTCCACTAAATTCTGACCCTACCATCTGAATGTGGAGCTGAAATGGAGACTCATCAGACCAGGCAACGTTTCTCCATCTTCTATTGTCCAGTTC
>JBBBVU010000022.1:3639448-3663997 GCA_037177055.1 Atherinosoma microstoma | reverse complement strand
GCTTCTTTCCCCTCTGTAGCTTTCACCCCATCACTCACTCCTCTGCTTTGTTCTGGCATGTTGGTCCACTCCCTGCTAAACCTCTCTCTCTCTCTTTGCTCTTCCACACTGAGGTGTGTTATGTCATGTTAAAGTGGATGTATCACTTATTTGTATTGACTTGTTATATTTTGCCTTGTTACAGGAACAACCTGCTGTATCAAAGGAGATTTAAAAAGAGGGACTGAATCCTCATGTGGATTATTACAGGGATGATGAAGCACAAATGTGTTTTACCCCTCCTCTTCCTCCTCTATGCCCCCCTCGCCTGTCTATCCCAGTCAACCAACAGCAGTTCCAACAGCAGCTCAGTCAGTCCCACCACCACCAGCCCGACCACTTCCTCGGGTATTGCCACCATGAGGCGCGTGCGAGGCTGCGGCACAGGACTGAATCCCATATACAGGTTTCTGTGTGACCGGCGGGCAGCCTGGGGGATTGTGTTAGAGACCCTGGCCTCCACGGGCTTCCTCTTCAGCGTGGGTCTCCTGTTAGGCCTGCTGCTCTGGTTCTTGTGCACATGCGCGTCATCCCGGCACCAACGCAGCAGCATCGGAGGCGTGGTGCTCTGCATGTCCATGTTCCTGCTGGCCACCGCTGGGATCTTCGCCATCACCTTCTCCTTCATCATCCGCCTCACCCCTCAGACCTGCCCCACCAGGATCTTCCTGTTCAGCGTGCTCTTCTCTCTGGCCTTCTCCTGCCTGCTGGCTCGCTGCCTGGCTCTGCTGGGCTTCGCGGCTGCCCGCGGCTGGGGGGAGCCCGCCGTGGCCCTGGGGCTCTTCGTCGTGCAGGTCATCATCTCGACCCAGTGGCTGATCATCGTGCTGGTCCGGGATGAGAAAGCTTGCGAGTACAGCCAGGAGGAGTTTGTCATGCTGCAGATCTACGTGATGTGCCTCCTGGCCATCGCTTTGATCCTTTCCCTGCATGTGTTGTGCCGCTCCTGCCTCACGTGCAACTACAGCTACACAGGGTCCACCAACCAGCAGTGGAGGGTCCAGGCCATGCTGCTCTTTTTCACGCTGCTGGTCTCCGCCTGCATCTGGGTGGTGTGGATCACCATGCTGGTCAGGGGGAACTCTGAGATGGGCCGCCGGCCGACTTGGGATGACCCAGTGCTGAGCATCGCCTTGGTGGCGAATGGCTGGGTGTTACTGCTGGGGCACGGGTTGTCCCAGATCACCTTCTTCTGCAGAGGGGAGGCCGCATCTAAGGATTTCCCTCTGAGCTTTGCAGGCTGGACCAGTCCTAATGCTGACATCCCCGGACTGGGAAGCCAGAAAGAAGGAAGAGAAAATGGGAGCTTTGAGAATGACGGCGAAAACAGGAGAGGTGAGGCTCTGCAAGTTGATAAGGGAGAGCACTTAAGAGTTATTTTAATCCCTTTCAGCAGCATCAGCAGAGACTGGAGGTGCTTTCACTGCCTATTTGATCTGAGAGGCGGTCCAGAAGAGATTTAATTTCCTGTTTTCCATCAGGAGAGTAAAACAGGTTTTTGCACAGGATTAGATCGCAGATTATTTCCCCCATTAACTCAACAGATTGCTTTGGCCAACAAACAATCTGAGCCCTGATATTATTCAGGATACCATTAAATTATCAAACAATTTAAAAGAGGAAGTAGCTGCCAAGTCATTATCTGACAATTAGCTGATTAACTGGATAACTGGTTCAGCTGCTGGCCTGTGAACTGTTGGGCGGTTATTTAACAACACCTCAGATTTCATCATGTTTGTGTGCAAACACGTTAATGTTGAAATGAAGCAGTTGGAAAAAGTGTTTGGTTTTTTTCACTTATGCGAAAAAGAATTTCACATAAGCGAAACGTTTCCAAGTGAAACTCTTTGGAGGACTCAAACAAAGCGCCTGAGTAACTTTAATTAGCTGTTAATGACACTTTAATGGTGTTAATCCCAGTTTAACAGGCATGTTAATCATTCTGTGGTAGTTTTAGTGGTGAGGTCAGGATTTTAATGTAGGATTATCTAATGGTCTGTAAGTTGGAGCTGCATTCCATGGGAGCAGCAAAACTTTTCAACCTGAGTATGTGGGTGTGTTGTGCTTATGCATGTAACTTTGTGCCTGTAGAGTCACAGATTTCTTATCAAACATATTCTCTCAAAGCTCTAAAATGACTCTATTTCTGGTGAACTCTCAGATTAGGGTTGAATAAAGTAAAAATTTAGTATTTAGGTATGAATCCAGGTTAATTTAGTGCAACAATAAACTCAGGTCCTGTTGTGATGAACTGCATATAATGAGCTGATTATTAACTCACAGTCTCGCGTCTCCTTCCAGGCAGGAGAACTGAGCCGACGCTACAGTCGCCCTACGAGTCTGGATTCTCCATGACGGTGCGTATTAAAGCAAAGGAAACCATCAACGTGCTCCGTAATTACTCACCGTGACCTTTCACCCCTGCAGGTTAACTGACAGCAGGTTATCTACCATGACTGAATAGATGTGTGGCTTTGTGTTTCAGGAAATTGACCCCGACAAAGATTACAGCATTCCTCGCCCTCAGACCACCAACTACAGCGAACCGTATGATGAATATTATGGACAGGATTAAAATGACACAGTCTATGTGATGTCTCATAAATAAGTCTACAGCAAAGCCAAAGGAGAAAGACGGCCGAGTTGTGCACTTCTACATATGCAAATGTAAATATTTATGTGTTAGATGTAAAATCTTGTGAAGTCCCATCACTGAGACGGGGTGGGAGTCTCTGCTTTAGGTTTGGGGTTGTGTCTAGGCCTTGAGGTGATGACGGAGGCGCGAGGCTGTCGGTCGGCGGGGGTCAAACTGCTGAGCAGGGCAGTGACGTGTGAACGGTGGCAGGGGAGGGCAGAAAGGACAGAAAATGAGAGGAGAGGAAGTGAGACTGGAGAGGAAGACGTATTGGATGAGATGAGACGAGACAGAGAGGAGGATGGGACAGGAGACTTGTCAGCACTGTGAGACGGCTCGTGCCATCACTGATTAACATCCTCACGTTCAAAGTTACAGCTTGAGGCTTCGGCTGGTGCTCCTGAAAGAAAACAGACTTCTTCATAGAAGGAAAGCTACAGTACTGTGCACAAGTCTTGGGCCAGCCCTAATTCCACTCCATAATTGAGCTTTTAAAGGAGCCTCTTAAAATCTGTTAGTGTTTTTCAGCAGTAGCTCTGCAGGCTTTGTGGAGGTTTTTCAAAGGTTTTATTTGGACATTTGCTGCTTTTTCTTTCATTTTTCTACCGGCTCATTAAGCCATTTAACACTGACCTGTGAGGCATTAATAAATAAGGCACCTAACTTAAAGGAAAGAACCAGTTTTATGTTTACAACAAACTTTACAGGCCGCTTAAAGAACCAACTGTAAATGGTCTCATCAGGCTCTTCACCATCAGCCCGCTGCACATAATTTATTGCCATTGCTTAGTTGCATCTGTGAAAAATGACAGAAAACATTTTGAAAGGCACGAAAATACTATTTTTGTAACAAGGTGATTCCCAAAGAGCTATTAACAGTGTGTCCTTTTTAAAAAGTGGAGGACAAAAGAAGAAGAGGCCGAAACAAACGCCATGTACAGCATCTGAAAGTGATGCCCTGACCCGTCTACTGTTCACTGAAGCATCATCAGAAATGGTCCGATGAGGTGATGAATCCTCCCCAAAGCCTGGACCACAACATTGTTGAACAAGTGTGGGATCATATGGACAGATGACAACAAAAGGCGGAAAAATCCAAAGAAGAGCGATGGAAGATCCTTCAAGAAGGCCGGAGAACTAGTTGTGGAGACTAGAAATAACAAGAAAGCTCATCTAAGGAGGGGTCAGACTATGCTAAACGCCAAATATTCACCTTCAAGCCTCATATACTTTTGTTTGCACTCTTCCACTTTTTTCTGCAAATGAAGGATAGCACAAAGCTTTTGCACAGTACTGTATGAGGAATAAATGTCTCTTTGCCACAACACTTGCAGAATATTTTACAAATAAAAAGTTATTTTAAAAAATGTCCTCATTTTTTCCACCGGTTTTTGCTCACAAGCCAGACATATATAACTTTTTTTTTTACCCTCTCCTGGCATCCACACATGGGACAAAGTGGCAGTGTCGTAGCTTCACCACCAGGTGGCAACATCTGGGCACCTCAAGGATTCTAGAAGTACTCAGGCAGTAGTTATCCCAAACTGCAGTAAGTTGATGGTATTCTATACATGTTTTCATTGCTCTCTTACCATGACCTCCTGTGACACCAGATGCAATCTCTCACGCCTTTTTATCACACAGCCCTCAATCTATTCTTCCAATTAGCCCAACTTCAATTACTCAAAAAGAGCATGCCATCAAATTGGCAATTGGCCTCTTGTGCATTAGAACAATTAGCAGGGATATGAGGTTTCCTGCCACATCCAACCCATTTACAGCCATTAACTCCACATGCAATTAAAGCTTGTTCCAGATTGTTTCCCCTCTTGGCTGTTATGTAAAAGTTTTGGAGGCTTTATCGCAGCAGAGGATTTGCTTTTTCTGGAGGAATAAAAGTCAAAAGTTGACACCAGCTGAGCGTTATTAATGGTGCCGCCTCCATCAATCGTCTGATTCGCACGAGCTAACGCACCACTGAGGAGGGAAATGTTCAGGATGGTCCAAGATGTGCTCCGCCAGTCAGTTTAATCTGAACTGGTCCTTCTTCGAGCTCATGTGGGATTTAAAGCCGTCTTTGACCTAACTGGAAACCTTTATGGCAGTCAGCCTGGACAGAAAATGATAAAGCCATATCTGGGAATGTGCTCCTGATGAAAAAAATAAAATAAAATAAAACAAAACAGAACTTTACGCAAGCACCTGAACCTGCAAACCTGTGAAAAAAAACAAAGAATTGAAAGACCAGAATAAAAACCAAACAGTTTATTTATTATATACATTCAATAATAATGGAGAATAAACAGAAGGCAGACACAAGGATGGCAAAATAACACATCGTGAGAAAATACATGTCACTTATTTTAAAAAGAAAACTTAGATAAATGAGCTTTTAAGAGCATGTGACCAAATAAAAAACAAAAACAAAAAAAAAACCTCCACATGCAATCCAAACCCATTTATTAAAACACACAACTCCCACTGGGTGGACTGGAGCACAGCGCGGGGAGGATTGTTGCTCCTGTGGCCGTCCAGCACACCTCTGTGGTGAGTTCACAGCCTTCCAAATGAGATTTGCTCCAATTAGCAGAGATGACAACAAGCCAACACAAACATACCACCGCAGCCCCCCCCCCCGCCATTTGCATCACAGAGCGAGGTGGAGATGCGGCTGTGTGAGCATCTCCATCCCTGAAATATCACCGTCATTATCATTTGGAGTTTCATTATCACCATAGAAGCAAACCACAGGGGTCCAGACTACCCAAATTAAACTTAAGACATCTGATATGACTTGTGATTACCATGACGACCACAGAGGCACAGAGCAGAGATAACCTAGATTATGCAGGAGGCTGACTCAGGTATCGTAAAGCTGCTGTGGCCCCCCCGGGTCTCCAGTCACCCCGTTCAGACGCTTCACACCGGACCTTCCTCATCGCACCTCACCATCCTCCTTCCAGCACTATGATTTGAAGTCATGCACAAAAGAAACAGACTGACACCGTTTCTCTCTCCCAAAAGCATGCATAGCAACACTTCTGATAATACTTGTAAGGAACAAGAAGAAGAAGAAAAAAAAAAAAAAGGAGGTAATGCTCGTCAAAAATATTCATTGGACCTACTGCAGTTTCACAATCATACAAAACGACAACCCCCCCCACCCCCCACCCCTCGTCACGCTGTCCGCCCCACCCTGAGCGCACCGTACCCCCTTAAAAGAGACAGCGGGGGACGTTGTTATCCTGTCAGCTAATGATTAACGGCTCAGCTTCTCACCTCCAGCAAACCACCCACACGTTGTTCCATTGTTCACAAAGGTTGCCTCCGCTGGGCCGCGGGGGCCTTTTTTTTTTTTTTTTTTCTTTCCCACATTGTGCGACCGGCCCTCCGGTATTTTGGCCCTGCTGAGAAAAGCGATTCTAAACATCCTCTCGTGTCTACCCCTCTGTCTTTCATTGAATCCCTCATGTCTCCATCTGTCTGCAACAAATACCTCCGCATCCCAAACTATCCGTGTTCACATGAAAGCAGGAAGAAGGAAAAAAAAAAAGCACCAATAAATTAAGAGTGACTCAAATTTAAGTGTTTGCAAGAAAAAAATCCCAAGTTGCTGCAACCTTTTAAACATGTTTTTGTCTTTTTTCTTGTAGATGCTGCTTTAATAACGTTTCCCAGGGAGCTGCTACATCTCCGGACTGTAAAAAATAATACAGCTTCAACCCACAATGTCAAATATTGCCAAAAAAAAAGAAGAAAAAAAGAAAAGGCAAAAGTAAATCAAGACACAACCACAGAAATAAGAAATACAACAAAAATGTGCTTTCTTAAAAATCTTTGGAACCAAAAAATACAAGGCAAGCAATAGCAGTAACTTAGCGAGCAGGTGGAGATGAAGCAGGACAGGTAGCTGGTAGTTTGGTTTACCAAGTCCCGTCAGTGATGCCTTCAGGTGCACCGGGAAGGGAAAAAAATGGAAAAGTATTCAGAAAGAGGAATTCCTAAAGGGGCTTAAACTACATAAGGATGAGAACTTGTGAATAAATGAATATAAATAGAAAACTGATGATGAAATCTTTCTTTTTTTTTTCCATACTTCATTACATCAACTGCAGTGTGCTTCACCGTTTTCTACTCTGAGCTTTTCTGTTGGGATCTCCTGTTCTGCTGAGCCGAGATCAGACACTGTCTCTGTCCCCCTGGAGCCAGCTAAAGCTCTGGTTCCCATTTCTGCGGCTGGCAGATGATTCGTTTCTCCCCCTCTACGGCTAAATCTCCTTTTTGTTTGTGTTCTTTTGTCCCATCTGATCCGTTCGCTCGCTGCAATCACCGCTGCAGCTGGAATGTCTTGACGGTTTAGGAGTCAGAAATGTACAAAGTCCTTTTTTGGAAGAAGCGCTAGCGGAATAAAGGGATGAGCCACAGGGGAGGGGGTGGGGGTGTAGGGGGCATGTATGTGGAGGTCAGTTTACAGCTGAAATGAGCAGAGGAGGATTTTCCATCTTAGTGTTGTGATTGAAATCACTGAAATGTGTGAAGGTGAGCAACAAATAGACAAAAAAAAAAAAAAAAAAAAAAGATCTGATACAGAAAAAAATTCAAATGCATCCATTTTTTTTTTTTTTTTTAAAAACCATGACATTTCTATGCAACTTCTTATCGACGGGCAGCATAAAACAAAAAAACAGATGCAAGAAAAGCTGAGGTAATGCAGAAAAAAACATTACTTGGATGTTTTTCCTTGTCATTTTCACATATTCTTAAGCATTACGTTTTTATTTGATTGGATTTCCTTTTATACTTTAGAGGAAGTTGTGAAATGTTTGAAAATGACAAAAAAAAAGAAGAAAAAGAGGAGGAAATCATTCATGGTTGTTCTCAGAGATTAACAGTGGTTTCTGTCAGTCAGATTCTGCCATGTTCCCTTCAGATTAATGTCTAGCTAAAATAAAAAGAAACAATTCCTATATCTTCTGTATCCAACACTCCTTTTGATTTATCTTTTTATTATAATATAATGACAAACCAGAGGGTCGTAGCTCTGTCTATGTAGTGTTTAAAAACATGGGTACCTTTTTACAGTAGTGCTGTGGCAGTTCTATCATTCGCTTCGACAGATGGAGAGAAAACGTATGCGTGTTGCTCAAAGTAAATGTGTGTATACAGGTCAGATTACAGGGTAGTGGACACACCGGCAACTTCAGCCACTTTAAGGGGAAAAAAAGGGGGTTTTGTAGTGTCGGATCACACAGGAACAACAGTCTCTCTCCTTCCGGGTCCCATAGTGTTTTTAAAAACATCCCAAAAATCCTGCTCCTTGACTCCATGTAGCAGCTCCAGCTTCTTCTTCTTTTTTTTTCTTTTCTTTTCTAAGTGGGAGACGCTCCTGGCAGTTTTTTTTCATTGATTTCATGTCAGCAACAGACAGAGGAGTACAGTTTGACTTGATGATGTGGCAATGACCCTTCTCGCCACAGAGGAAAATAAAGATAACAAAAAACCAAACAAACAAACATGTGAGTTGTCACTATAGTCTGCCTGCAGAAAGATGGAGGGGAGCTCCTGCCAAACACAGAGCTTGAGAAAAAGGGATTTTGGAGCAAAGTGAAATTCCTTGGGTGTGATTTGTGGTTTTTAGTAAGGAGCAAACCTACTGTATCCTGCTCGGTATAAACTGGCCTGAAAGACAAAAAGTCGTGAAATTAAACCTTTATATGTTTGTCGTAGGAAATGCTGTAAAACACACACATTGGACCATTTAGTAGAAAACCCAATTCCAAAAAAGTTGAGACGCTGTCTACATTGTAAATAAAAATATTTGTGGCTTTAAACAGGAGGAAATCCACCGTATATTCAAACATGGCGCTGTTGCTGCTTTGTTCTTGTCTTTGGACCAATCGACAGATTGCAGCGTGTCAAGCTCCGCCCTCTTAGGTTGGAATGCTAAGATTGGGACCCCGACGGAAGTGTCCCAAAAAAGCGGGACGGTTCATGTCGGATATTCTGGTACTCATCCCAGTTTTCATCTGTGGAAACGCAAATAAATGCGTACCAACCCGTTCCGTAGAGAACTGGAGCGGTTGGCGGGAACGGGGCTAAAATGAACTAATATTTCCCATGTAATGGTAAAATGTCTTAGTTTCAATATGTGACATGTTGTTTGTCTTCTACTGGGATTAAAACATGCGTCATTGAGATATGCTAATCATTGCATTCTGTTTTACAGAACGTCGCAGCTCTTGTGGAATCGGGATGGTAAGTGTGCTAATATCAATACAGCATACGCATGAAGCAGAGCACTTTAAAAGCCCAAAAACTGCCATGTTGGAGATGATTTGTAGAGTTTTGTGTCATTTCTTCTCACCATGGCTCCCACTCCGTAAGCAGCAGCAGCTGGAGCTAGAGCGTGGTAAGGGTCTGTAGTGTACACCCGACCATAACTGGAAATACAAGCACAAAACAAAGAGTTTTAAGCTAAAACATGGACTTTTCAGATGTTTTTTAAAAGCTCCTTCCAGACGTTAATAAACATATTTTTGACGTACAAGTTGATTTGGAGAGCTGTAATATGAGCCGAATGTAAGAATAACATGACGCAAACCTAAACGGTCCTGATATCTTTAAGAGAGATGAGTATTTCTCCTGCAACTCTTCCATAAAAAGCCATATTTATTCAGGCATTTTCTAATTATACTGTGATTAACTTTAACATTTAACATGCTAATTTAGGCCTGGAGAGTCTGACATGTATCTCTTTGAGTTTCTTTTACCATTTTAAGCATGTCTTGCTTGTTTCTACTGTCTTTTCTGCCTACATTGGACCAGCTTCTTATTTCATCAGTTTCTCACAGTCCATGTAAAGTATCTGTCCAGCCCAACACACCAGGTAAACGCGACTGGTTCCTCCAACTTACTACGAAGAACATGAGGCTGTCTGAGCTTGAGTTTCTGAGACAGTAGGTGGTGCTCTGCAGATTCAAAGCAGAAATCTGTGGCCATGGAGCGGATGGCTGATTTGGCTCTTTATGGCTCTAAATCATTTCTTTTGGATCACCTGCCGATGTGCCTGGTAGATTCCTAAAGTTACCATCCAATCAGAATTTCATCTAGCCAGATTATAAATGCAACTGGGTGCTTTCAATAAAACTATTTTTTTAAATTTGTTTTTAACTGATGTATTTTAAAAAAAAAATGAAAATGCCAAACAACAGACTTCTGTCAACATTTTCTTTTCCCAGCAAGGAACAAAGCAACTTTTGCTCTCAACCCATCTGAAATGATCGACTGTAAACTACAACTTGGTAAATTTTTTACATTACTTAATCATTTTCAGTTGGCCAACATTTGAAAATATTTAAATGGGGGTCAAACATGTACTAAAGTAAAACGAATAAACACAATCACCTCAACTAAATAATCCATCCTTAACAAATGACTTCAGATCCCCCATCTGACTCTCGGGCCTGTCCGAGGGCAAAATATCCAGATCTCAGTGGCTTTCACCTTCATTTTGTCGTCAGCTTCCTCCCCTACCTCTTTTCCTTTCCTGTAACCAGACTCATACTTTACACAGTCTAACCACTAACCAACATCACTTAGTTTGTTTAAATTTTGCTCCTCATTCCGCTGCACTTTGTTCAGTAGTACACTACGCCACACACTACAATAAGCAGTCAACCAATGGATGTATGGTACGTTGTAGAATATTGTTCAATGGAAATGTCCTGGACTTTGGTTCATTCATCACCTGCTAAAATCAATTTCAACCTACATTTGATGGGTGTTATTTTAGAGCCAAAACAATCCATGGACATGTTATTTAGGCTTTAACCAGATGCTGTCTTTATATATTTTACTTATGGTATAACAGGTGTAGCCACAGTTTCAATTTATCCAGCAAAAGCCATACTAAGAACTAAACATGATCCTGACCAATTAATTCTGCATGATACAGAATAAAGTTCACTATGTCTGATAGGAAAAAGGCTTCAGATCCACAGAACTATCTAAAACTGTATTTTAGTCCAGAGACTCCTGATTCCTGTCTGTGCATCATGTCTGCACCTCTGAAGTGACTCATACAGTAAGGTGTGTTTGTCTCGTCAGTGAGTGTCCTGGGCTGACCTCACCTGTCACTGTAGGCAGCAGCTGCAGCGGTTGCTCCGGTTACGGCCGTGGGTTGGGCGTAGCGATAGGCAGCGGCAGCGGCAGCAGCAGCAGGGTAGCCTCCCTACGGACACACACACACATACACGACGACACTAACTAGCGAGCATCCAAGGAAGAAGCAGCTATGGTGTCTAAATGAGGGAAGATGCAATAAACTGTCATTTGCATGAGTTAAATATTAAATATTGATATGTAATTAACATATACATGCAAAATTAGGACTGGTGAATTGTTAATTCAAGATGGAATTGAAATAATTTAAGGTAAAAAACATGTTTATGCACCACATAAACACTGCAAAATATGGTTCCCTGTGCTCTGAAAATGTAAAGCTTTAACATTTGGACTAGATAAATAAATAAATGTGTCAGTGTATTGCATTTATGTATGAGGAGAGAAGGGGGCGTGTGGTGCTGGACGTGGAACAAGGAGTACTTTATCAGTGAGAGAGAAGGGGAAATTGGACTGTCAGAGTTATTGTATTACCACTACGGGTGAGAGGGGGAGTGAAAACAGTGGGAGGAGAAAATGTTCACACACCTCAGGCCACATAGAAACCTCACTGTCTTTGAAGGACTCAAGTAATGAGGAGATGCATCAAAGGAAATCCACCAGACACTAATGGATGCCAGTGTTTATGGTTCATTTGTTACTCTTGTTATTTGTGTTCTTTAACATGAATTAAGGGAAAATAAAAACAGAAAGATGGAAAAGTCCCACACGGACCCCACACAAGCCTGCACCCACACTCTAATCATCTCCTTGTGGTGAAGCTCTGCATGCATGACCCAGTGCTACAATTTAGACCTTAAACATAAAGAAATATATTTAAAAAAAACAAACAAACAAAAGAAACCAGCCTTTCTTTCTCACACACACACATATACATGCAACAACCCACTGCATTTGGACCTGATCAGAATAAAGATCAGCAAAGCACAACAGAAACACCCCAAGCATCATCTGAGACGCCTGCAGGACACGGAGCAGAGGCGGAGGGTTGAGGAGGAAAAACATAATGAAGGAAGAAAGAAGGGTTATAAAGGGGAGAGAGCGAGGCTCTCTGGGTGAGTGGGAGGGGGCATGTCTGCATGCAGCAGCTGATCAGCACATGCTTTAATTATTATCCTGGGAGGGGCAGTTAATTCAGGAAGAGAGCATGTTCTCCATTTCAACTTGAGCCTCTTAAGGCAGAAGCTTCTCACTCTGCTTCCCAACACAGGCTGGAGCTTATCGTTAAACCAGACCCTCTCAATTTAAAGGAATAAATGCAGGAAACCCACTGCAAAAACAGTCACTGTTACACCCAATTCAAAGATGTAGAAAATAAACATTATAGTTAAAAGTTTACATACATTTGTGGAGGACAAAATAAGGATTTCTGCTGTTGTTTTTGTGACAAAAGCATCTTATCTGAAGGATTAAACACCCCTATTTATAAAAGAAAACACCTTAACAAAACAAACAGGCATGAACAGACTTCATATGTATACCCCTGCTGGCCACTTTATTAGGTACACATGTTCAATTGCTTGTTAACACAAAAAGCCAATCACCCTGGCAGCAACTCCATACAGCTAGTCATGTAGACACGGATAAGACAACTTGCTGAAGTTCAATGGGCAGACTGGTTTGAGAGGATAGAAAGGCAACAGGAACTTAAATAATCACTGGTCCAAGATATGCAGAATAGCATCTCTGAACACACAACACATCCAACCTTGAAGCAGATGGGCTTGTCTGGTCTGATGAGTCTCCATTTCAGCTGCAACATCCAGATGGTACGGCCTGAATTTGGTGGAAACATGAAAACATGGATCCATCCTGTCTTATATCTACAGTTCAGGCTGCTGGTGGTGTAATGGTGTGGAGGATATTTGCTTGGTACACTTATTGGCCCCTTAGCATCGTCTGAGCATAATTTAACCACCACAGTCTACCTGAGTAATGTTGCTGACCATGTCCATCCCTTTATGAGCACAGTGTAGCATTTTCTGACTTCTGACTACTTCCAGCAGGATAATGCACCATGTCACAAAGCTCAGATCATCCCCAACATAACAATGAGTTAACTGTACTCCAATGGCCTCCACAGGCACCAGATCTCAATGCAGTATTTCAGCTTTGGGATGTGGTGGAACGGGAGATTCTCATCATGGATGTGCAGCAACTGTGTGATGCTATCATGTCTTTATATGGAGTAAAATCTCTGAGGAATGTTTCCAACACCTTGTTGAATCTATGACACCAAGGATGAAGGCAGTTCTGAAGATAAAAGGGAGTCTGACCGGGTATTAGTGAGGAGGATCTAATAAAGTGGCTGAGGAGTTTATATAATGTGTTCTTCTGGACAACACATCACAAAGCTTGAACACAACCCTCTCCACCTTCTGAACCTTATTCCCATCCCCATCTACAAAACCCTCTTGATGTAATAAAGTTCAGGGTTAAAACAGACCCATAAACATTCTTTCATTAATTTTCCAATCCTGCTTTATTTAGACGCTGCACCCAATCACAGCTGTCAGAGCAAACAACAGGCCAGTCACAATTAATCAAATTGACTAACCACAATTATTTGAGATAATGGTGAGAATGTCTGCATATCACCAAAATCATCTCTATTCAGAGCCATAATTCCATGTTGTTTTAACCACTTAATATTCATTTTTGTTAGGAGAGTCTGAAAGGCAAACAGATACAAGTCTTCAGATGTATGTTGTTGGATAAATGTTCAATAAATTCTCGATAAGAGCTGAATTACGACATCAGTACAAAGTTTATAGCACAGCAGTGGCTTCAAGCTGAAGAAAGACACAATAATGTTTATGACAAATAATCAGCACACAAACACTTAAAGTCAATTTAGAATCAGAAAAAAAATCTAGCATGCATGTTTTTGACCCAGAAAAAAAAACCCCAGGCACAGGGAGAACAGCAGTGACCATGTATGATCACATACTGATATGGTGCGTTTGTTTGATTTAATCCATCCCTCCAGGATTTTGTTGTGTTTTTGTGACTAATGAGACCTGAAATGCCTGATTTTGTAGCAGCTTATGTGAAAATTTGAAGTTATGGTAGTTTGTAGTGCACCAGAAATGTATTTAAACGACTATTCATTATATTCCAACTTTATTTATTACAATAAACTCTCTGGGAGAGTATTATTGTATCAGCCAAGGCTCCTGAAGCTGCAACTTATTGTTAAAAGAGACTGCACCAGAAAAAAAAATATTTCTCACGTGTCAGATATTCTCCTGCGGCGTTTGGCAGCCGACGGCTTTTCTTTGTTTACTACTACAGTGTTGTGCATGCCACAACATAGCTTTCCTCCATGATCACATCAACACTGGGAAAGTCATTTTAGTCTCTGGGGTCTTTATTTGACCGGTGATTGACAGGAAAGCAGGTGAGAGAGCGATAGAGCGAGTAGCATGCAGCAACAGGTCCCAGCCCGGGTTTCAAACCTGGCCCGGCTGCTTTGAGAAGCTGCATCCTCTCAACCAGTTGAGCTGAACTCTTCCCTGGACGTTGGGGAGATGTCATGCACGGTGTTTCGTGGTGATTTTGACGGTGGATACGACACATTTCTCCTGTACATGTCTGCACATTAATAAAAAACAACTGGTGCTCATATTTTTCTCAGTTTGTCTTCTTGGTGCTCCTGATGATTATCTGCTTTGTTCTCTTACAGACACTGTAGGGTGCTTTCTATTCAGTTTCTTTCCAGGTGTAGCAGCTAGTTGTCTGGTTTCTCTGTTTCAGTTGTACAGTTGTTGCTTTCTATCTGTTGTATCTGCCTCCTTTTTCTTCTCCTCACACCTCCCCCTTCCTTTGTTCCCCCTTGTCTGACCCAGCATGAACATGTAACTTAGCAATAACCAAAATAAAGAACTATATTCAAGCTTCAAGGGGAGATAAATCCACAAAGCTTTATTTTCATTACATCCACTAAGGCCTCGTTTACAGAACAACGCTGCTACGAAATGTGCATTTTTGTCCCCCTTTGCGGGATCGAAAAAAAAAACTGCATTTATACCACGGCGGAATGAATCCGATCTCGGTTGACACGACTCAACAAATTGAGTGAATACGATGTAGTACGCATGCCAGGCCTTAAGATGGCAGTGAAACCTTGCAACGATTCACCCCATGTTTACACTAGTTCCTACTACGTCCTCATTAAACCCAAAGACAACATCTCTAGTAGAGAACATAATACGTTCGAGTTTGGTATGGACTGATGAAGAAGTTGAATTACTTCTTCAATCTACTCTAGATTAAAAAATTCCAAAAATATCTAGAGAATGTTGACTGGGAATCATGCCAGGCTAACTAACACGGGGATCCGCCGTTGTTGTTGTAGTTGCTTTGCAGAACGCGGCCGCCAGACCATAAATGTGCTTTACTATGATACTGGATGAACACAGAAGCTGATGACGCACGTATATCAGGTAACATGGAGGAGGGCTGAAGTTGCATTAAGGTTGTTGCAATTGGACAAAATTGGAAGGACGTGTAGAATTCACAAGGATTGGCTGAATTTGTGTTAATAGTTCCGATCGCATTTTTTGGAGGGATTCCCTGGGATCTCTGGAGGGATTGGTTAAAAGTGGAGGGTACAGCAGGAGCTTGTGTGTGATAGAAAATTAAAACAATGAGCTGCATGCAGCTCTGCATAGAAAAATGCTATTTGGATTGTACGAGAATAAAAAATGAAGTGCCCAGGTTAAAATTATGTCTTTTTCTCATAAAAGTATCCCTCCAAATGTCACAAAAACAACAGCAGAAAGCTTTAAACTGTCCCAACAGAAGTGACTGATGAGAGTATGTAAACATTTGATCATAACTGCAGGCGTAGTCACTTATTGCCTGAAGGAAAACTAAAAGAGTACCCCCAAAAAATCTAACCAACCAGACAAAAGATCAGGTTCTCTTTTGAACAGACTGGAAGGAAAAATATACACTCAGTACAATTTAGTAGTTTAGTGGACAAACAAACACTTCTTTTAACCACGAGTGAACAAACTGCATGTTTAAGTGAGTTAGTAGAAAAAATAAGTCAGAAGTCAAAGCAGCTGGCATTTTCTTTCTTTCTTTTTTTTTCTTTAAAAACAACTAAAAAGACAACATGATCCAGATCAGATCAAAAGATGATTCATAAGTTCAGAGAAGGTAGTAAAAGTCAAACAATGCACACTGTTGGGTTTGATGTTGATGTTGACCCTACCTGAGGCAATCTGGGACTAAGGACTGAGTCCTGAAACACTAGTCTATAGAGAGAACAGAAACAACTGTTGTCAACCTGGATTCACACACACACACACACACACTCTTGTTCACACATTCACACACTGACCCAACGCTGCTGCATCCGCCTACAGAGCAGCCTTTGTAGTGGTGTTAAAAATCCTCCATCCTATCATTAATATGTCAAAGTTCTTGTTGATATTTTCTTAAAAATTGACACAGTTGTCCCAGTTGGTGCAAAAAAATAAAATAAAAAGCTTAAAAATAAATAACCCACATAAATGCACGTATAAATCACCTTACATGATAATAGTAAATTGGTGACATTTTGTGTTTCTATCTACTTCTGGGTCATGAATTCACCATTATGCAGGCAGCTCTGTGCAGCGCATGACTGGATGCACATGCAGAATCACCCTCAGAGGAAAAACAAACAAATAAATAAATTTTAAAAAAAAGAGCAGGAGAAAGCCGTGTGGGGAGGGAAAGAGATGTTGTGTTGGCTGGAAGTGAATTTACTTACATACAAGTCTGCAGCTCCGTAAAACCCATCCTGATACACCACGCTGAGAAGAGGAGAATATAGCAGAAAGGAGGAGGAGGAAGTGTGGGAAGGTAATGGGGGGGGTGGAAGGAGGTGCAATTGGAGTGGTGCACAGTCCCAAAAACCCAGGGTGGATGAGGATCACAACACAGCAAAAAGAAAGAGAGGGAACAGTAAGAGAGAGGAGAGAAGAGAAAGAAAAAGTGGTTATTTCACACCCATGCAGCATGCAGAGGAAATACAACTTCCGTTTAAGCTCCACAAGTGCAACTAAAAGCATTAAACAATAAACTCATGGGGCTAATCTATGAAGCTCATTGAACTGAAATGAGACCATTAACTGCTATTGTTCCCCAGCTACAAGAAAATCAAGGCCATAAAGGCCACTTTGCTTGGGTCATTTTACAGGAAATGATACCCGGGAGGTGAAGTTTTCAGTGGAGCGGATTTGGAGAGCGTATTTCCTGCATTCCCCGAATTTCATTTTGTTTAGCTTAGCTTAATCATATCACCGTTAAGTAACCGCTAGCCAATAAATCAGTCAACTCAGCTTGGATAAGAACAGTTGCAACCCCATTAGCAAATCGTCACTGCACAACAACATGCACAGCAAACACAGTGAGGACACGCACACACACACAAAAAGGATCATTGTAAAAGTGATTCATTTGTAGCAAATCTGTGTACAAGGTGACAGCATGTGTGTAATGACTAAATGTGGTTTGTGTGTGCTTATGCAAATCTGCTGACAGTGGTATCTGTGCATTTATTCAAATGAAGCTTCAGTGGTGCAATCCCATCAGTTTGTCACACTCCAGCGAGCAGCTTATGAACTGACTAACACTCTGCCAAGTGGACTGCTGAAAAGAGTGAAGTGTGAGTAATGTTTGAGAGGCGAATGAGCACAGCTGTGCCACACAGACCTGGTCAAATAGAATTTGGAAAGTAGTTCATGAGGGCTTGCTCAATAGATTTACATAAGCACCACACCAAACGCGTTTCTGACTCTACTTTAGCGATGTACAAACCGGCAGATCTGGGACAGCTACATGTGAAGTCAGCAGATGTTGTTTATAAAAGGAGGCAGATTTTATTTACCCAGGGTAGGCAGGGATGGCAGGCTGAGGCACAGCAGCCCGCACGGCGCTGTAAACAGGCCGGCCCCGGCCCCTGAGGTGGGCGCCGCGAAACGCTGCCGCTGCTGCTGTCGTGGCGGCTGCTGCTGCTGCTGAAGGGTAAGGGAAGCCAGGGACTGGAGGGGAGAGGTGGCGGACAGGGTGACAGTGACAAAATTAGTGGGGGGAAAAATGACCATATGACTAGAAAGGAAGGGTTGAAATAAAGGGATATTCTTTTTAAATCCCGTTTTTTCAAGCAGGGTTTTGTAGGGGTACAAATGCACAGCCCGAATTTTTAACCTTTAGCCGAGAGTTGTTGTTTAGCTGCACTATAAATGATTAAATGACTCATGCAGGGATTCCCAAACTTTTTGAGCCATGATCCCTGAAGATACACGACACGCTACCATGACGACTGAGTGGTTAATAGTGTGATGTATCAAACGGTTCATCCTGCAGCCGTCCTCTAAGTTTGCTCTTCATAAATGAGGAGGATAAAGTGGTTTTTTTGGGTGGATTATGTGAACTACTGTGTAAAGGTTGCCGTGGTGATTGTCCTTGTGTAGGTGGTCTGCACTCCAGTCCTATGGTTGTGGTGTGGACCCGGTCTGCCCTGATCTAGGTGGTCCCCGTGGTGACGACCTCTTTGGTCATGGGTGGGGTGGCTCTTGGAGTGGATGGATCCCAGGGGAACCAGGGGATGGATCCCCTGGTTCATCGGTGGCAAGACAAATGTCTGTTCATACGGTTATTTTTCCTGAAGACAGTTTGTGTTAGAGGCTCTATGTCCATTTAAGTTTGTGTGTGTGTGTGAAAAAGTATGATTAGTGTCTGTGTGCTTCGATTTCTGATGATTCCTTGTTGTTTTTATTTTGTAAAGAACTTTGTGTTGCTGTTATGCATGAAAAGTGCTTTACAAATAAAGTTCTAATAGATTTGAAAAGGAATACTGGTGTTAAAAAGCAGCTTATTCATTTTAAGCGTTCATAAACCAAAAGTAACTTTTATTCTAGTGTGCACTGCTTTTAAATTTATATTGAATTTTGTGCATATAATGCGATTAAGCGCAAATCAAAATTTAAAGTGTTGCCTAGCACAAAAAAAACAAACAAAAAACACCAAATGTGTTGTAATGTAATGTACATAAATGTGTGTATATTCGAGACAGGTTTCAATTTCGTTGAGTCTTCGGGCTCAAGGACAATAAAGCATTCAATCAATCAATCAAAATATCCCTTTTAGTATGCCCAAACCTGAGAACAGTAACAGCGTCTGTAAGGAGAAGCACTCGGTAAACCGAGCTTTATTATAATAATGATATTATTCAGACTGGAAAGTGCAGTAGGTGGACAGATGGAGAACAGACTTACCCGCGTAGATCTCTGGTCCATACACAGCCCCCACCATAGGACTCAGTTTCCACCCTGCTGATAGTTACAAAGAGGAGAAAATGCAAAAAATAAACAGGAGCAGTTTAAGAAGAAAGCCATATTCCTTCATACCTGCTGCACTTGAACATATGTATATTTACTTTTTCTTTTCTCTTTTTTTCTTTTTACAGCACACACAATCTTTCACTACACTTCCACTTTGTCCTGCAGCTCAGCTGTTTTCATCTGACAGACTCACTGCAGCACCCACGAGGTGGGAACACGTGCATTTACTGCCTGCCTATCCCTGTGTACCTATGCTGTTTGGGTTATTAGGCCAGATAGGCTTCATTGTGAGTGTGCGTCATTGTGGCTGTTACCATAGGGCAGCGTGCTGAGAGCCTCTCCGTTAGGGTAGGGGCTGACCATTTTCTTGTTAGTCATCACCCTGGCGGTGGCGTTATTCACCTGGGGGTGGAGGAGCAGACAGTCAAGCACACACACACAACAGCTCAACACAGGAAAGAAAATTAGCAAACAGAGTCAAATGTAGGCCAAGGCTGATGTATGTGTTTGCTCTTATGACAACGTTATAATGAACACGCCTGCTGCTACCATGAGGCATTATGGCTGTCTCCATTCTTTGCACATTTCTGAGTTTGACAGTTGTATTTTCTCGAGATGATTTATAGCTGCTGGCTTGTTAATAATGAACACTGGAGTCATTTGGAGCGATGGACAAATTAGCTGCATAAACATCTCATTTGCAGTTTCAATCATTCGGCTCGATGTAATTAGTGTATTTGTCATCGAAATGCACAAATCGATGACATGAGAGTGGACTTAAACTTAGCTGCTAGCCCACCAACATCATGGATGCGAGTGTAGAATTCAGCATCTTGCATTTGACTTCAGGAGTTAGAGTCTGTGCACACTCGCAAGGGGGAGAACAGTAAAACGCAGCATCACTGGCCGGGATTTAAAAGTCAATGGTGCCGTACTTTACCAGTGACATGGCTGCTAACTCTTTCTGGCTCTCTGTATATGCTGGTGTGAACATCTATGTTTGTGCAGAAGTGGATGGAGACTGTTGTGGCAATTTTCAGTCATGCAGTAAAAAGCAAGCTGTACAGTAGATATTTAATGACTCACTATGGAGGGATGTAAAAGGCAGAGGAAACTGAGCTGTGCTGGGGTTTGTTTTTTTTCAGCATGCACAGGTAAAACTATTGTGAATCTTTTAAGCGCGTGTGCATGCTCGCTGACATTTCAGACTAATGCTTAGGCATTTTCAATCCAAGATGGCCGATAATCTCCTCTCTGAGCTTCAAAGGCTCCCACTCTGGTCCCTTGATCTATCCACATCTCCCTTTGATGGGCTTTAAGAGAGGGAGACTGTAGCTCTGTGTAATAACCTGCACCGTTCGCGCGTGCTGTCCAAGTTGCATATTCGACTGTGTGGCGAGCTAAAGATTAATGACCTTTTTGGCGAGATGAGCAGAGAGTGTGTGCGACAAAAGGAGGGGAGGAGAGTGAGAGACTGAGGAATGAGAGTGCTCATGTGTGCATGCACGCTGCACTCCCATTTAGAGGACCATTAAAGCTTCGACTGCTGCTCGCGTTGCCTCTCTGTGAGTCATGTTCTTTATCTGCAGCACTTCATTCGAATGGAAATGAGGTTTACCTCATTTTTCCCTCATTGCAGATGACAAGGTCAGCTCAAATGATTCAATTAGCCTAGCCGGGCTAGCTGTCTGACACAACTGTCCATGCACTGAGGAATGAAAGCATTCTGAAATGTAAATCAACTCAACAAATCCAATTATTGTAGACCTTTTTTTTTTTTTTAAGGTAATGAGATTTTGTCCACACCTGTTCAGGTTGTATGTTGACAAATGACTTCGGGTCTGTGTGTATAGAGAGTAATACGTGTGTTTGAGTCATGCGCAATTAAAACTGGGTCGACAGGAACACATGCAGAAAAATCAACAGAGACCTATATGGAAGGCAAATCTCAAAATGTAAATGATTAATAAGACATTAATCTTTTCTCATCCCACTTTTGCCCTCCCAGTCCAGTCTGGACAATAAACCCAGACAAAAAAAAATTTAAAAAAAATATCACACTTCCATATGAAACCAAACTTGTGGGGTTTACATACCTAAAAGAATGAAAATAAAATAAAAAAGTAGATATATTTAAATGAAATACAAAAAGAGAGGGAGAGAAAGAGGGGGGTGCAAAATTTTGTTTGACAAAATTAATTATATTACACAGAAATTACACGCAGCCATATATGGGCGCATCACATGACCAAGAGTGAGTAACAAACTAAAAAAAAAAGAAAGAAATTCAGCCAATCAGCAAGCGTCGGATGCAGCGTAGAGACCGATCAAAACAACCGCAGCACTCCCACGTCAAACACATACGAGACACGGATGGGACAGGTACGTTAAGAGGAAGGGATGCAGGTGAGAGGTCAACAGACAGAGCCAATACTTGTTCAGAAAACAAGAACGTAAAGATGGAGTGAGGAGGAAAAAAGGGGAGAAAGATTCACATGAGCAACACAAAACAACTGAGAACAATTACCGTTGAAAATAAATACGGATATACCAAGGTGCATCATTCAAATAAAGCAATTAGGTTTGGTGACCATTCTCCTGAAAAATCTCATTATATTTGGTGGGTTGAGAAACAGAGCACCAAAGGATGGAGGGAACAGAGAGACAGAAAGATACCGAGAGGGAGAAAGAGAGAGAGATACAGAGAAGAAGAGAGAGAGAGGGAGAGAGAGAAAGAGGGAGGGAGAGAGAGAGAGAGCAGTCCTCATTCCCAAAAAAGGAAAGAAATAAAACCAACATGAGATACTATGCCAGGCATTAAAACTGTGTGTCACAAACTGAGACCAGTACACTACGACTACAACTACAACTACTAATACACAGACAATCCACTACAAGAAAATCAAACCAAAAGGAAAAAGAAATAAATAAATAAATAAAAGGCAGCATAATAGAGACCCAAAAAACAGCGAGGTAAACCCCATATCGGTTTAGAGATGCATATGGTTGCACAGAACTGGCTGATTTGGTGAGTTATCAGAAGCCAGTTGCACCAGCTGTTCATTGTTGGACTGTTTGATGTCTTTAATGATTTGTGTTGCTTTAAAAAATCAACTTATTGCTAATGTAGATATAAATACTGTTAAAGATTATAGAAAAAACAAAAAGTTGCCAATGACAACCAATTTTAGTTGACTTTTTTGGGAAAGGGAGACTATCCCACTTAATATAACATCTAAAATGAACTACAGATGACTTATGTTAAGAAAGATAGTGATTTAGCAAATGATTGAGTCCTTCCCAAATCCAAGATGGAATCAAGATATCAACAGACCAATGTGCAATATCACAGCAGCTGCATCCATCTTTTTTTTTTTATACCATTTATAAAAAAGATGGAACAAAGTGCACCAAGTTGCTGTTTTACAAATGAACAAATTGCTAAAACTAGCATTAGCTATGCCATTTATGATCTTGTTTAGAGTCCACATAGAAGCTCAACATGCTCATTTTTGTAGAAAGCTGCATGTGGTTGAAGCTTATGCCAACTAAAGCTCAGTAAAAGAAGGGTAGATGTACTCGCCTACAGCTAATTCAGTCACATTATAAATCAAACGTGTATGTATTTGGACTGTGGGAAGGTATAAAACCCACACTGGTGAAAAACTGGAAAAACGCCGAGTTAGAAATGTTTGAGTAGAATTTGAAGCCAGTGAACTAGGGCCACATCCACACAGAGAAGAAATAGTTTAGCTTTTCATAAAAGGTTTTGGTACAGACGGCAGCTTCTCCAGAAAGGTGTGCGTTCTGGTTCTGGCGTTGGCTCCGTTCTGGAGTCTTAGAACTTTGGTGCTTTCTGCCGAACCGGCCAGCATTCAAACCAGTTTAACCAGAGCCAAAGTGGGCGGACTTTATTCTGCAGAAGTAAACATCAACAGCTTGTAATTATGTCCTGAAAGTTGATGGTTAAGTCGGCAACCTTCATTATAACCTAAAGATTCCCAAAAATAAAAAATAGCCAATAGTATCTTTCAGATGACAGTGAATAAGATGTTAGGATGTGAAGAAACCTGAGCGGAGGCGGTACTTGGCCTGTAGCTGCTGCAGTGGTCGTAGCTGGAAAGACAGACATCTGAGACCACGTCCAGCTCCACCATCGCGGTATTGCTTCTTTGGTTTCTGAGGCTTATTGATTATTTGGTCTGGTGTTCATCGTTTGATTTTTTTGTTGGGTTTCTTAAAACTTTGAAGCACCGTGTAATACAGCACTTCTATGAATATTAACAGCCAGCGTTGTGAAAGAGCTCTGGGCTCGGTTTGTAAAGAAATAAAGGCATCTAGGTTGTTCACACGGAAAGGAAAAGGGTGGGGTTTGAGGAGCTATTCGCTTTGGGAACCGTTTTAGTAGAGCAGCGGTTATGGACTCCAGAGACGTCGCTTCTATGTGGACGAAATGTCCAAACGATAAACAACTGCAGCAAGAATCCCCTAAACTGGTCTCTGTGTGGATAGGGCCGAGGATGTGCAGTCTCGCTAGTGGGTGACAGTATAGTTGGCTGGTAGCTGCACTCCAAGCAGTGGTCCTAACTGGAAGCTAAAGGTCCAACCTGGTGGAGAAACAACCAAGTTTCTTAAATTCCCTGTTTGAAAATATATATTGGATTCATGAAAAACTGGTGCAACCGAGCTTAGATCTGAAGTAGCGTAGTTTCTACGTATAGAGTAGCGTAGATAAAAAAGATCCTGATTTACAAAGCTCCAATTCGTTAAGGTAAAACTGTGCAAGTGCATTAGTTTAAGGTCGTGACTGAAAAGCAAGGCTGGGGGGGAGGGGGGGCTTGGCCTGGTTTGTAGCATGGTATGCAGAGATGCAGACTGCCAATATCTTGCCTATAAACGTCAAGCCTGCATGAAATGATGGATGAAAACTTCTCCTAGATGTGTGGTGTCTTGATTTCTCAAAAACACAACGTGTCCAATTTTATAACATCTGAGATATTTACGCCAACAGCAGGCAGGTCAATGAAATAAAAAGTGAATAAATAACATAAATAGATAAATAGTGCAGCCTCATTTGCCCTGCAGCTCTGCATTCAATTAAAGCAATCACAGGCAGCAAAAGGGGGCAAAGCTTTGCATCATTTCTGATGATTTTTATTAATCAAGAAGATGAAAAGGACAAACTGAGCCCGATGGAGAACTGATGTGTGGCTGCATAGAGGAGGGTGATTACCAGTGAGGTGTTAATGACGTGGTGGAGAGGGGGGGGGGGGGGGGGGGGTGTGGGAGACAAACCCTCCTCCCCAACTCCCCCTTTTTGCCTCTTTCCCTTCAACCCCCTTCAACCTGGAAAAC
>JBBBVU010000022.1:3627201-3639348 GCA_037177055.1 Atherinosoma microstoma | reverse complement strand
CCCCCCCCCCCCCCCCCCCCCCCCCCCCCCCCCCCCCCCCCCCCCCCCCCCCCCCCCCCCCCCCTGGGATAAAAATATTACTTCTAAATTAACCTTTTGAGCCTGTTACATTGAAATCATCTGACATGTGGAGAAGTTGAAACTATTGTTGTAACCTTACAGCAGACTATACATGAGACTGTGTCAAATGCCCCTTTCAAGGGTGGATGGCAAGGGATCAGATCAGTGATAGATATTTGTACACAACTTACCGTTGCCGTAGAAACAGCGAGTGGTTACCGTGGAGACTGACAACAACACACAGAAGTCGTCAGGGAAACAGAAAAAATATAATAAATAAAGGAACAAATAATCCTAGAAACAAAAGAAACCTAAAAATGTCCCCCCCTCCTTGCCCATGTGAAATAAATAAAAAACAAAATAAACAAACAACTAATAGCAGCAGTGTTACGGCTCAGGACAGACTGAGAGGAGGAAGAAGAAGAAAGAGAGGAAGAAAAAGGAGAAGGGGAAGACTATGTCTTGATACTCTGACTGTCATTACATCAGTCTGACCGGTGGCAGAAAGGTGTTCGGTGCTCTAAAGATGGTAGAGATGCATGGAGATGTGGGTAAACCTTGCCTGAATTCTCCAAGGAATAGAAAACACAATTTAAAAAAAAAACCTACAAATAACTATGTTGCAAGCTGTAATACCTCAGAGGAAAAGCAGAAAGAGCAAATAGAAATTCATAAGAGAATAAAAAAGGTTGGTTTATCCCTGTCTAGGTGTGTTCCGGTCAGAAAGATACTTTTATTTTTTTTTTCTGGTTTAGATGTTGCAAGAATCGACTCATTCTCGGTGGTAAAATTACACCACAAAGAGACGAGTGTGTGTTTGGACACTGGGCATGGGTAGAGTATAATTTCCAGTATTTAACCAGTCACCACAAAGAACATACTGAAGGCCAGTCAAACACGGAAGTAAACAAAAAAAGGGACGACAGGAAAACAGAAATGTTAAAAAAAAATGCTGCGATAATCTGAAATCAAACTCAAAATGACAAGGACAAAGACTTGAAGAAAAGAAAGGTTTATCGGAAAGAGAGAGAATGAGCCAACAGAGAGAAAGACAACGGGTTGAAAAGGGAAAAGTCCAGGCTCTCTTTCCCCCCTTTCTTTCAACCTTTTTCGACATTTTCACGCACACACAAAGCCAACGCACGTGGATCAGCTCCGGTTTCATACATTAATCTTGCAGCAACAAATCATGCAGTAACGAAAAAGTTCTGATGGCAAAGCAGATTCATGAAAAACCCAAAACTGTGCAGGGAGGGAGGTCATCTACAGAAATGGGACAAAAGCAAAAAGATAAGCCTTAAACTCAGGCCATCATCAATTCAGTAACTCACAATCAACTTTAATAATGATCAATCTAGATATTAGGAAAAATAGAAAACACCCGACTTGAGGCCAGAGTGAGCTTAAGGCCGACTGGGTCCCATGGAGGATTGTGTGGCGGCAGCGCCAGGTTGGTGAGAACACACATGATCAGGCATGCAAAAAACCACAGGCACAACTTCATCTCATCCTTTTCACCACACACATCCATGCACTGATGATGACACGCCGTACTCACAAGTCTCCCCCACCCCCACAAACACCCTCGTTGCTTTGCATGCATGGCTGCCGCACGTTTTGCACACACACACACACACCTCGGCTAATCTGCACCGCTGTGTTGCGACATCTGACTAAAACTCTGCGCTGCGGAGGAGCCATCACTTCCCCGTTTTAACTCTGGGAACACAGCTCAACCACAAACACAAGCTGGGGGTTAGTGACTGGGATTCTGGAGGGACCAGCTGGGTCTCAGTGGACCATGTCTTCTGTGAATGTGTTTATGGCAGTCGTTCATTCAAGATCAGATTCACAGCAAGCGCCTGGATGGTTAACATTAGACAACTTCTGTGCAGTGAAGGTTGCTGGTGCTGACTAAGTTCACAGCAGTTTGTTTAGTTAAGTGAGGGAGGGAGGGGGGGGACCCAAAACAACTGATTACAGCTGATGTTCCCACAGACCAAACATCTGCACACACATGGACTGCAACATCCCAAACCTGTGAGAAAAATTAGGGAACCTTGGTGCAATTTGGAGATTGTTCTACCGAAGCAGTTCTTGTGCTGGTATGGAGCCAGGGTCCAACTTAGAACCAGTTCTTTAAGTTGCAACTACCAAAGCTCAGACTACAGCCGAACCCACTCTTTGCTAGGACAGAGCAGAGACACGCTTAAATGAAGGGACGAGGGCGGGGCTACAAAAACCACCCAGGCTAGCTAAAGTGTAAGACTGTGATAGATTACCTTCGATTACATCATTTTACCGTAATTTTCTATGTCCAACCCCCAATAATGGCAGCTACCACTTATGGGTGTGTAGAAAAAACTAAACACATCCGAAATTGCCAATTAGGTTTTCAAAACAGAGGACAAATAAAATGATGGTCTGCAGTATTTGAACTAGGGATGGGCATAATTAATCAACGATGAATTAATCGATCATTAAGAATTTCATCTATGACATTATTTTTTAATCGATAAAATTAAAACATCTGGTGCTGAAGTTGTATGTGAGCGCATATTTTCCAGTGTAACCATTTAACTGGCGCATGAGTCGTTCATAACAATATCAATGATTTATCGAAAATCGATTGTAATTCTCCCGATGATCAATTAAGACAATTTGATCGAATGCCCATCCCTACTTTGAACAGATATAAACTGTTATGAACAAAAGTCTATAAAAAAAAAAACATAATGAAGGTTCACCAGCCTCAAAACAAGATATTAGTGTAAATGTTTATCACAGATTGATTATTGGCTGGCTGATTGATTGTTGGTGTCAGTGCCTGGGAGTTGACATTGCATTGATTATCTATTGTGTTTATCACAAACCCAATATTAAAAAGGTACAGCATGTAAGAATTACTGACATCTAGTAGTGAAGATGGGCATAGAAATTACTTAAAATGCAAAGCACAGTTGTGAATGGACGGTGGCTGAATGTGGCCAAAATTCTTCGAGACATATTCATGTTGTCATCTGTGAGTGGAATATCGTGGCCTCAGGTGCAGCGATGACTGCACTACAGGTAAATACTTCAGCATTGTGTATATGCGTACTATTTTCTTCTATTTACCTATTAAGGTGTTACTTATCCCAAATTGTACTCCAGCACCTATCAAACAAACCTGATACTGCAGTTTTAAAGCTCAGAGGGTTCTCACTTCATGGACACCCTTGTTTGTCCATTCAGAGACACCGTAGTAAAAATGGTGGCACTAGTTTTGCAGCTGCCAAGTATGTGAACACATGGCAAAAAGATATAAATGGCTAATTTGAAGAGAATAAAAACACAACAATTATCTTAGTTAAATGATTAGATACCAAAAGAAACAGCTTTTAATGATATATAATTTTATATTTATAATTTTTGTCATTGACCTTTAATTTTGTCCCACGCTGCACCTTTAAGCAAAACTGGCAACACTAAAGCTTTTAATAATGCTTGCTAGTTGTAGGTAGTTTGTTTGTGTACATGCAGACCAAGTAACTGAACTCTAATTTCACCTACAGCTATGGCCTTTCACAATAAGTAAAACAAAATAACATGAAACAATTAAAGGACTTCATTCTCTGGTAAAATGCTAAGAAATAGCTTCACTCACTGTAGCATGTGATCTGCTTAATTCAAGAGAAACTAATAGAAACCAAGCTTCGGCATCAATGTGAAATCAAAGCAGCAGTGGATGAACACAGCCCCATGCACCATGTAGAGCAACAGTCACACATCGCTTTTTGGAGCCAGTTTTTTTTCCCATTGTCAGGTGTTTTAGCTAGAAACCTTCAGACCCTTCATGGTACGCTGTGTTGTGTCACCATTTATTCACACTGGTTAGCATTTAGAAACACTGGTCGGCTTTCTGGACAGTTTAAAACAGCAGTTATTAACTAAACTAGCAATACTGACATTTGATAAATGCCGCGTTTTTTTTTTTTTTTTTTTACAATGATCTGGCAACCCCCTGAAATTATCTTGGGCCCTCCAGTTTGGAAAAGGCTTGTCTACAGAAATTAAGAACAAAATGATGACATTTAAAAAGGACGTACTGATGAGGTTCAGTTGGAAAACCGAACCAGATCTTAGATCCGAATCTAGAACCAGCCCTGAACCAGCACTGGAACTGCTCTGGTCTACAAGGGACTTTTGTGTAATTGCAGCATACGAGTGAAATATGGGACGACCGATCTGAGTAAATGGTTTATCTTTCATTATTTTTGCCAAAATATCCCACATCAGTGATAACCGCAGTGTTCCTGCCCAGAGCAGACAGATGCTACCGTATGATGAGAGAGGACCGTGTCATGTTAGGGCATACACACAATCACATAGACAGGCATGAGGGGATGAAGATGCATTAAGTGTGTATGATTCTGATTGCATACTAAGATAACACACCATCTCACCTATATATAGGCCTGTATGACTCTATATATAGAGTGAATGATGAGATGGGATGAATGAGAAGCAGATAGACAAAGTGAACTGTAATTGAGCCACTTACATGGACACATTGGAAGCGTACAGGAAACTGACTTCTTCAAAGCGCAGAGTTTTATCCCAGACAAAGAAAAGTACAGTGTAACTTTAACAACAATTCTCTTTCTATTCTTGTTCATACAAGCTACAGACATGCACACTATGGGCAGCTACTATGAACATAACGATGAACCAACTTCCATTGTCATGCACCGATAACAAAAAAAGAAGAAGAAGAAGAAGAAGAAGAAGAAGAAGAAGAAGAAGAAATTAGAGCATTCCTTTACAAATCATTCAGTGAAGTTATTCAGCTGTTCAGCCTTTTTCCAGGTGAAACAAGACCACGAGGCACTGAGGTGCAACTGATTTCATGCTAACTGAACAAGTAAATTTAATGGCCCATCACCGAAAAATAACTCAATAAAACAGCCATACAGAATAAACATGCATCCGTCTACACTACGGCCTCAGTTAGGGTACAAATAGCCAGGTTTAAATATCGACCATGCACACCAAGGCTTCATCAGCTAAACCCATGCCAGTGGATAAAAGTAAACTGTAGAATCACACACAGCAATAATAGAAATTCAGATATACAATAGGCCTATATTTCAGAGCTTCTGAATTGTAATCCATATTTACGATTAGTTTTTTTGTCTTCTTCGTCTCTGAAAACACACTTCAACAAACTCTGAAATCATATGACCGAATAAAAGCAGGAGTCACTGCAACAACATCTGCAGAATTAGAGAACTGCCAGAGAGCATCGCCTCAAATAGACACGTCCCTTTCTCCTCGGTTGAAAGAATGTACAAACACAGATCCGCGCTTTGTCCTGTGCCAGCCTTTTTTGTCTCTTCAAGCTCATGCACCATAAACAGACAGAAAGAGACACACTCTACAGACTCCCGCTGCTGGCCCACCATGCTGCTGATGCTTGACTCGCTACAATACCATCACCACTACTGGAGTACGACAGAATATACATGCAAAGTGACAACTGAAAACAGAGACAAACCTCTCGCTGCTTGATAAGTGACTGATGTCATGCACAACTTGAGGGAAACACAGAATCGGGTTAAAGCAATGCCAGGGGACAACACAGGCTGTTGACTCAGGAGATAGGTGAGACTGATGCAGGGGAAGTCGGCTCCATCAGTATCCACTCAGCTTGCTGATTGACTGAAGGTGGAGGTGGCAGAAGGGAGTGTGTTGTACCGGTGGATGCAGGTTGCTCTTTCATTCTCAACCACACTGCAGCAGAACTGAGAGGACAGAACTAAAAAGCGTCCGGCCTCATCCATCATGCAGAAACTGACACACACACACACCCACACACCACAATAAGCCCATGCAGAAATCCCGGCTTAAAGTGGATCAAGTCAAGTGATCAAACATGGATAACTGGCTGAAAACCCCAATTAAACTAAAGAGGAAAAACCCGGTTTCAAAATCTCAGCACATGCTTCAGCTAAACATAAAAAAAAATAATACGCATTTACAGAAAATAAACAACCTTAAAGCAAACAGACAAACATGAAAATCAACGGTACATTTCATCGGAAAGAACTAGACTTCCATAAAGTGAACATGCGTCAGTACTGCTGTGATTCCCAGCATGCTGCTGTTGCACCAGGAGCCATTAGCTGTCACAACCGCACAGCCACAGCACCGGGGAGGGCAGCGAGAGGGGAGGGGAGGGGATGGGAGGGGGGGTGGACAACACAGAGGGATTTCCACACTAGGGAAGAAAATAAGAGCAACTGACAGCAATCTGCCATGCATCATCTTTTCACTGCGTTCCTCTCGTGCCCTCCGGTGCCAGCTACACAAACATCATTCCAATTGTTGCATGAGAAGTTGTAACATCAGTGTGGCTACGAGTTGTGCATCAGTGGAAGAAAAAAAAAAAAAAAAGAAGGTGAAGAGGCAATAGGTTAATGTGAAAACAATGCTGCAGAAGAAAAATAACAAGCATGCTTTAATCTTGTGTTCTTGCACCCCACTCCATCATTCCCACCACAAAAACCATTACACAAAATAAGGAAATAAGTCTCTGTGGATTAAAAAAAAAAAAGACAGAAACATATTGCAAAAGACTGGGGGAGTGGGATACCAGTGGGCTGCATCAGAGCATATCACATAAGGGAGGATGGGAGCTAGCTGGCAGTCAGTGATCAAGCAGAATTATGACGGGAGCACAGAGAGAAGACAGAAGAGGGGGAGAAAGGAAAAATTACCTCTATCTTACGACCTTCCACCAGCGTGCCGTGGAGCTTTTCCCTGGCTTTCTCTGCGTCTGCGCTGGTTTCAAATGTCACAAAGCCAAAACCCTACGGTACACAGCAGAGGTTAAAGAGGTAGGAGGAAGAGTGAGGAGTGCATTATGAGGCGATTGCTGAGGGGAGTCAATTAATCTCTTGATATACGGTTGTTTTTCAGCAGTACGAGTTATATAAAGTCACATAATGTGCTGATACCACATTAGAATGAGACGTTCAATGTCATTTCAGAGACTCAAATGCTTGTTGTGCACTTACCTTTGAACCCCTTTCATTGAAAATGATCTCTACATCAAGAATCTTCCCAAATTGCTGCAAAAGAAATGATGAGAAATAGATTAAACATCAGTAAATAAGTGAGTAATTGAACATCTTAAAGCCCCAGGAGCCTCAGTGGTATTACAGCTACTGAACACTAGGGGTCACTATTACACAAAAGACAACTAACAGCATTAACATGGTTTGTTTTTTGTATCATCATTACTTGGAATTGAACTCTGCTCTGTCCCATTTTTCTTTCCACTTTGTCACTCGTGCTAACACACTGACACACATAGCCACTTGGCCCCTCAAGCATTAAGAAGACCCCCATGAGTGTATCTTCTTTGTGCTTGTTTGACTCTTTTGTCAGCCACCCCACCCGTGGAGAGGCAACCCCTCTGTAGAGCACCCAGGCTGTCTAGACTGATTTATTGATCCTGCGAAGGAAAAACGAGGCCCCTTTACATTCCACGATTCTTACCCCAAACATCTGCCTGAGGTCCGGGTCCCGAAAGCGGAAAGGGATGTTTGAGACGTGGAGGCGTTTGGGGGTCCCTTTGGCCTCTGCGGAGTCTCCTGCAGAGCCTCCGGCTCCTGTCCCTCCTGCACCGCACTGTACGCCCGCATCGCCCTGTGACACCTCATCTGGCTTTATCTGTTAGTTTGTTTGTTGGGTTGATCAGGAAAGAAAGGCGAAACAAGAAGAACAAGGGTAAACAAACATCTGGGAGATTTTCTCTTGCTCGATTCAGGATGTTCCTTGGTTAACTTCTACAATTGAAATCATTAAATGTGATTTTTCTGTTTACATACACAGCAAAAGTTGAACCAAGTTTATGGATTTGAGAAGATTCGTACTACAAGTTAAAAAGCTTCCTGCAAAATGCTGAGTTCACTTCGAGTGAAGTGTGTGCAGCGCAAATGAAAAGTTACGTGGCATGTATACACAGCTGAACAGATTGAAAGTGTGTGTGCGTGGACGTAGTTTAGATCCTTCAGTCCCAACCGGGAGGTTTCGTGAAGCTGAACTAAGAACCACTTCTTTGAGCTATTTGCTGATGTCGGCATGTTGATACACTCAGGAATACCATGCAGACATATCGGTGTTTAGTAAGTGTAACCTGAACCCTTTTCACCACATTAGTGTCATCAGCTGTTAGCATGCTAAAAATCCTAAAACAAAGCTGCAGCTGTTGGGATTAGTAGCTACAACTGCAGGTCTTTGACTATGAAAATAAGAAAAAGTGGATGTGAGAAAAATCTGAATCAAATTATTAAGGCAATTCATGCAAAAACTTTGGGGCTAATGGAAGAATCGGCTGATAAAACCATTTTATTTTACATCTAAAATGTAAAATACGATGTAGCGAATGACCTGAAAAGACCATAAAAAGAACAAGTACTAGCAGAGGTGAACTAAACACAAAGTGCTTACATTGTTGTTGTTGGTTGTAGCAGTGGCTTCATTAACGCCAGCCCCTACCTCTGCTGTACCTTGGCCCCCTGCACCAAACATGGCCCCCGGGCCAAACTCTGTTCCTGGTAGGCCGTTTTGAGGAGGAGGTGGAGGAGGGAAGGCTGTAAAGGGTGGGGCCACCAAACCCTCCTGTCCTCCGGTCGAATCCTGAGAGCCCTGTGTGAGGGAGAATGGGGAGGGGAAGGGGGGTGTTGAGGAAAGAAGATACAGATGTAAATGAGCATATATTCTCAGTGAGTCTTGTGCAGCATCGTAATGCAGCTCCCAATGAGGGGGTTAAAACTCCTACTATCAAATTTCACTCTCTCTCTCTCAGTCACTCCCCAATTCCCTGCGCATTATCCCCCTCCCCCCTCCTCGCTCTACCTCCATATCTCTGACAGGCATGTGTTTTCAGTCAGCCGACCATGAAATATTTACAGCAAACACATCTATTATTAAGAGTCACAAAATTTGATACACAGTTTGCGATACGAAGATGCTTTTGGGATGGATGGATGTGGAAGAGATTAACACCGTGATGTGTTACACGTGATGTGTACAGCTACGGCTGCATCGTGCGAATACCTGTTTCTGGCATTTTAGATTGCTTTAAACGGAGAACAAAATACACTCAATGCCTCTGGTCTTTTTTTATCTGCAGTGTTACATCTGTATCACCAGCTAGATCGTCACACATTCTTTATAGCAGCCCTTCTTCTTTTCTTCTTGTGTATGTGGTGACTCTGCACTATTGCTTGCTTCAATTACTTGACACACTCAAGGGCATCTTGGAGTAAGTTTGAAGAAGAAAAAAAAAAGAAGAGTGAAAGAGAAGCAAAGGAGCACGACAGATGGGGAGGAAAGAGTGAGTAGAAGGGATGATAGATTTAACGAGATTGCAGATGAGAAAAATACAGTTTCATTCAATACAGTTTGATGTTGTGTTACATAAGCCCCGGTGATAAATCTAGCAACTGTAGGGACAAACGCTGGCAGGTTTCCACAGAAAAATCGACAGCATTGCCCCATGAGCGTGCTTTTCTCTCCACCTCCCTGCTCGGTGTGGCAGCAGACTCGCTCCATAACACTGCAGCAAGCTGCGTTTTCACGCTAACTTTTCATCTGAGCGCTGATCTGATGATGGAAAGTATAGACTGAACTTAATGAGACAACATTGCAGTTATAATTTGCTCTTAATGGGCTTTGTTTCGCCATTTCACTGTTTGCTACTCGAAAGATTAAAAATGTAAATGAGAAAAGCTTTAATAAGTGTATTTCTGATAGCTGGTTCATTTATTACCATAGATCTAAATTCAATCTGTGCAACCGAAAGATAAAAACCGAACCTTTTAAGACGGCTAATGCCAAACACAGTCTGTCACAGGTGTTGGGATAGACTGGATTACTGAGTATATGACGCATACCATTGCCATCAAACTATCCATTGAGACTTTGTGCTCTATTATTAGTAGTATTAGCTTTTGGTATTCCCTCAATCATTTTAATCTGGTCTTCCCTTTGATATGAGCCGGGTTAGACCTCTTTTAAGCCCCTATAATAGCCAGCATCCAAAGATAGATCTCTAAGACCTCTGTAGATGCTGTGCTAAAGTCAGACAGTAAAAAGGTAAAAGGTCTGCAGTTTTACTGGCTGCTAGCCTCATCTATGCTCTGCATAAAAATGTATGTTTTTCTCATTCACACACTAACAAAAACTCACAGACTTCCACCTATTCTATCATTATACTTATCAATATCAGTATTGCAGACCCTGTATTGCAGGGGTGGTCTCAGGATGCAGATACATCTACCCAAGAATCTCTGATGTGCATGCAGCCATGTTTTATTTTATATACTTGTTCATTTTTTGGTAGGTTTGCTAGGACACCGTCATCAGCTCACGTCAGTGCTGCAGAGTTTAATTTCAATACGTTTTTGGCTTAAATGCCGAGAAAATTCACCATCAACTGTTTTACATCCATCTTAAAAATAGGAAATGAAGAAGAGAGAAACTAGCCGAGTCGGTTTTAATTCACCATATCGGCTTTCCTCTCATTTTCTTTTGCACAAGACTTCAAAGTAATCCTCACAAACCAAGCAGCAGCAGGGAGGAAGAGGAGCGAAGGAGACATCAAGGTAAAGAGAGCTTAATCAAAAGGTCCAGCAGAAGTACAGAAGTGGGCATTACTGTTCTGTATTATTATCTTTATCATTATTATTATTATACAAGCAGATGAAAACAGGAAGAACAAAAACCAACATCATCTTTGGTCCAATTCTATTACTTATTGTTCCACCTCTGTTAGATGTTAACGCTGGTGTGAAGAAGCTGTCTGCAGCTTTTTTTTTTTTTTTTTTGTGCATATTCCAGTGTAATAACTTGTACCAGAGTAGTTTAAAGTCAAAATGCATGCCTGCTACATAAAATATACACAAAGGTTGTCTGGTCTGCAGCTGTAACAACAGTGTGATGTGAATTTACTAGTAGGAGAGAAGCAAACAGATGAAAAGTTGTTATGCTGGCTGGGTAGAAAGCTAAAACCTGAGTCATTGTGCAATATTCCCATTCTAAGGACAGAAAATGATCATTGAAAAATACTGGAGGTATAAATCATGGATTTTATGCGTCTCATTCAGCCTAAAAATATAAAAAATGTGACTTTTTTTGTCCCGAACAGAAACCATTAACCACTGGTTTGCTCTCTGCTATGGGCCGTCTCTGAGCTGGGTGGCGCCTAGAGACTCGCTGTCTCCAGACCGCCTTTTTAATTAGACAAAGTAACTAAGATGCTGCAAAGCATCTCTCTCTTTCTTTAATCCTATAGCCGGTCAGCTCACCGGGCTTCTGCAGTGATGTACACACTCGCTGTAAATAGGCCCATCTGCTGCACAGATAGATTCTGGGTCCTGGGCCCGACAGATAGGAGAGGCCTCAGAGAAAGCTGCAGAATCCCAAAATAGGATGGGGATAAAAAAATCTGGGAATCTCACTGAATCTATGTCAAAGGAGTTAGCATGTGCAACAGTCTTGTCACCGGGTGATACAGTAAAAGAGGGAGCATCAAAAGCCTGTTGAAAGAGAGATAATACATCAATACAAATCCACTGGGCGGGTTTTAGCCTACTCTGTGCACTTGTTAAGACGTGTGGGCTCATAAACATGCAGTAGCCTGTATTAAGCCACTAAAGGGTGTGTCCTGCAGGCATATCCCAACTCAAGGCTGAGTCACACAAACTGCACACACTCAACGTGTCAAGCAGAGGGAAACAAGTGAATGAAGCACAGTCGCAAAAGAGGAAGGAGGTCAACACTGAACATAAGCGCGCAGATGAGCACAGAGAAAACTGAGCCATCTCGTTAAAACAGATGCTACATTATAAGCAATGATGAGCTGGTACTTTTTGGAGACGGATTTAGGACACGAGAGAAGCAGCTCGTGATTTCTAAAAACCCAAGTTACAACTTTTATTATTCTGTGTTGGATGGTCTCTGCTATTACACAATGTGCCTTTACAATTACTCATGTCAAAAGAAGAGAAAACCCTCCTGAGGTGTAGTGATATTAAC
>JBBBVU010000022.1:3602954-3627101 GCA_037177055.1 Atherinosoma microstoma | reverse complement strand
TGCTATTACACAATGTGCCTTTACAATTACTCATGTCAAAAGAAGAGAAAACCCTCCTGAGGTGTAGTGATATTAACGCTGTTGTAGATATTTAGAGCAAACAAACAAAGGAAGATTAAAGAACAAACTGATAGACTAATAAACATTGGAGAAGGATGAAAGTTGTCAATGGATTTAGACCGTGCACACACTAAAGACTCAGCACAGACATTCCTGACCTGCTGACTAAGGAGCTGCACTCCCCTACATGGCAACATCATATAGTCAAACGGAGAGGGGGAGAAAGGAAAGAAGAAATGATGGAAAAATAAAGGGGGGGGGGCAAAGGAAGGAAAGAGAAGTGAGACCATAGGAAATAATGAGGCGCTCCATTTCAGCTAAATCTGGTCTTAAGGCAAACTTTCCAGACTAAGTTCTGACATTGAGAGATACGATTTAAACAGACCGAGCTTCATAAAAACGACATGAAAAGCAATCTGAGTTGCAGATTGACCGAGGTGTTATTTTTCCAGCCGCCCGTTATTACGGCTAAAAGGAAGCGTCATCTGGAAGACGTTCATTCACGCTCTGAATTCATGCATGCAGACACAAACACAACGCAGCTGAGTTACCTGTGACACCATGTGTTTTTCCATACACAGAGAAGATGAGGGGGGAGGAGAGGCCTTTTCACATCAAGCCTTTTAAGCGAGCGCCTGTCAGCGTGCCAACTTCAGCCTCTAAACCACCTGAGCGGAGCGTACGGCGGCGACGGAGACGGAGGATCGACAGCCACGTGCTGATGCTGCTGAAGCTCATCAATCACACAAATTCATGACAATTTGTCTACAGGAACCATCTGCCATCACAAAACTTGTCTGGCTGCAGACACATTCGCTACTGTACTTACAGATTCCTTTCGCTCTGCAATCCATCTCTTTCCCTGTGGTTCCAGTAAGTAGTGCTTGCGTTTACCCCCCCCACCCACCACCACTTTCTACTCTTTTCCCCCTCCCCCTCTCTTCATCCTCGCCTGCCACGCTTGATGAAAGCCAGAGGGCGATTTTTTTTTTCCCCTTATAAAACCACCAGCACTCACCCTTCAAGTCACTCAAAGCTTTTCCTGCACTGTGATGTCCATCAAATTACAGACCACAGCCCATCTCCTTATATGGTTGTGTCTGTGTAGAGGCTCCTGTCTGTCCTTCCTGACTCTTGGCCAATTGAAAAAGGCCATCATTTTAGGTGCAGGAATGGTTTGCTGGCGCACGGTGAACCAGGCTGCCTCCCCTCAGACTTCATGCTTGCATATGGACCACAGCAAGGCACCACAGATCTATTGTTCTTACTGCAGTGTTCGCCTGGAGGACCGGGTCCTGGATGTGCTAACCTAACAGCATCCGCAGAAAGGGGTACTACAAGTATGCATGGTCAAGGTTATGCCAGTCTCATTTAGTCAACCTCAACGCAACCTCATATGACAGCTCCATGACGACCCCACAGGGCTCTCACATACATCATGCATACATGACTAAGCTCTGAATTTCTGTACTACTAGCTCCAAAGTGTAAAACACCCAACGTTGCATGTCAGCATCAGTAACTGTGACCCCGCTGAGATCTGTGACATGCAGCCTGTCGTTTATTGACAGCTCTGATCATCATCACCGTCAGTATCATTATCATAATCACACCGGCAGCCCTCTGTTGAACTCAAACGCTTACTTCAGGCAATGTGGCCCTAAAATAAAAACCCATGCACTGTTCAGATGTTTTTTTTCTCCTTTTTCCACATATACAACACACAAAAATAACAATGCAGACAACGAATCATTAAAAAACAAAAACAAATGAAAAGCCTCTGCTTTGATCGTTTAACAGCACCACCTGAAAGGCTGCAAATGTTTCTCTGGCTTCAGCAGACGGTTAAACCGTACAGTGTTATCAGAGATGCAGTGATTACTTGATTGAATGATCAGCAACCTTAGAATCAAATATTTTCTTGCTCATGAATTTTTAGACCAAATTATAAGAAACTAAATTTGTTTGATCATCCCTATTAAATGGGACGATTTGATGCTTTTAATTAAATAAAAATCTTTTTTTTTTAAATCATTGTCCCTGAAATGAACCGAAATTTCCATTGTTCATGATTTTTAGACCAAAAAGTAAATAAATAAAATGAAGAATTGTTTGATAATTCCTTTCAAATGAGATGATTTGTTGCTTTTAATTAAATTAAAATGTACTTTTTTTTTATTATTACATAAAATGGATTTAATTCTTCTTGCTTGTGATTTTTAAACCAAAAATAATAATTATTTAAAAAAAACTAAAAAAACTAAATTAAGATTTGTTTGATGATTTGATGCTTTAATTAAATTAAAATTACAACAAAAAACCCAATCAAGCTCTGAGATTAAATTAGATTTTTGGGTTGTTTTTCTTGTAATTATGGACAACTGCTCAGACAAAATATGACATGAAGAACTCAAATAAAATAGATATTTTTCACTATTTTCTGAAGAAATAATGAATAAAAAATGAAAATAATCCTCAGCTAATAAATGTTACAGTTTAAAGGGCCGTCCACTGTCTTGCCTTGTATATGCCCGTACCACCGGTGCTCAATAAAAAAATACAGTAAAATAACATGAATCCTCACTCTGCAGAGCGAGTGACACAAAATACTCTCCAGCAATAAACATTGCCACTTAATGGATTCAGGTGATTTTCAATTTAGATTTCAGAAATAGAAGAAAAATCAAAGAGAACAATTTCCAGTTATAGTTTTATATTTATCAACATTAATCTGTTAATATCTTGGTAAAGACCGAACCAATCATCCCAGACTCGGGTTGGAAGTGTGTCTCAGGTCATTTATTGCTTTTTTTCTTCATTTATATGAAGAAGCCTTCAGGCAGAAATGAAGGATTTTAGTGTTTACAGTAACTACTACATCATCCAATCAGAAACGGAGTACTCGCAACTTTTATCTGACCTCACTATAAAGAATATAGATGCTGAGGATGATGATGAGAAAGGTATGAAGCACATCCCTGGAGCAGTCCATAGCACCATAGAGGAGAGAATGGGACTGAACATTTAGTTTAATTAGCTGTCAATTTTCTTCTAAATGCTCATCAAACTCACCAAACAAATATTATTTGCCTCTATCTTATAAAGCGGACACAGAAAGTCAATGAATGAATGAACCAGTGGAATTTCCACAGTTCCAGTTTATAATCCTGACTGGAAAATTACAAGTGGAACAGGATTATCTCCCATGATGCCAAAAACAAAAACGTCTAACTTGGTCTAAACATTTAAGTCTGATTTCCCCTTCAGGTATGTGGCTATTTGATAAATACCAACTATTATTTCTAGGACATTCCTACATAATAGCATCATTCAGGCTCATTTCTAACATTTACTATATGGAAATTGATTTGAATGAAAATCTACAAATCAAACAAGTGAAGAAGTTAAATGTTTTAATACACTTCCTGCTCTGCTGCTTCCAGCAGTTAAATAAAATACAACGCTATTAATTCTGATTAGCTGCTGCAAAGATGGGTCGTTTGCAGTCGGCTGTCAGGAGGATTTGGAATAAAACAACCCACCAGCGCTGAGTTACTGCTGCAGTGTGAGCTGAGGCAGCGTGCAGAGGCGCTGTTTATCATGCAGGAGTAGGTAACCAAGGAGATGCAGGAGCGCATACATTTAGAGCTCTACTGCACCACATCTGTGTTTCGCATCCTTTGCAATCTGCCTGTCTTTGTGTATGTATGTGCGCCATGAGGTGACATGTGGAGGGCTTTCACACCTCGCCCTGCTGCGTACAGCCTCAGGGCCCAAGGCAAGCGGCAGTTAGAGCAGCATTAGTGTCGGACTATATCATTGTAGCTTTATAGGCAGTGGGAAAGCAGTTAACCCTGAGGTGGAGTAGTTTCACACAGTGCATTAGGCCACCAGTGCCGAGGAGTTGGTGGCAACGGGCAATGGTTTTGTTTGACAAAAAGTCATTATTATCTCTCACTTTCTAATGCAAGAGGGGCAAAGCACAAACAAATACCATTAATCTCAAAGGGTGGCTGTAATCACCAAGGCTAAGTATGCAATTACTTGATTAAACTAAGTGCTTGTATTTCTGTGAGCTGGCAGTTTGAGTGTATTGGCTGCAATATTATGCATGCAGCAAAACCCCAATAAACATCAACATAAAAACATACGGTGATGTAAAAGTATTCGCTGGAGCAGGGATCACCTACTCTGGACCTCTTGGTCAGGTGTCCAGCAGATTTGAGATGTTTCCTTGCTGCAACACACCAGACTAATAAATGGGTCGTTAAGATGCTTGTGCAGAGCTTGACACTAAACTGTTGGAAAACCATTTTATTTATATCAGGTGTATTGCAGCAGGGAAACATCTTAAACCTGCAGGACGCTGGCCCAAGAAGTCCGGAGTTGGTGATCCCTGCTCTAGACAAGCAAAAGGAGGACATTATTTTGACTGGCTCCCGTGGGGCCTAGCATCCCGGCTGTCCACCTCCACTGAGCCAGGGTCTGCACTGTCCCGTGACTCTGTCCAGCGAGGAACATAATTTGGCTCTGCATTAAGAGTTGCTAATTAAATGTCTGACTAAGCTGATTTGAACTGAAGTGTGCAGTGCAGCGGGGAGGTAACGCAAAAGAAAAAATACTTCAAGCTCCGAAGGCAGCTGGGGCAACTCCAACACAGTTAGACAAGTGGCAAAGCTGTCATTATCGTTGAATGTATTTCTAAAAGACAGGCTCAGATGCTAATCGACAGTCAGTACCAAGACACAGACGTCCAGATGCTGCATATTTCATCTGCTCTCTGTTGTCTGTGTTTGTTGACATCAGCCTGATATCTGCAGACAGCTGGAAAGCTAGCTTTCACTAGCCAGCAGGTAAAGACAGACCGCACGGAGCTGCATCCACATCCAGCTCAGCAAAGTTTACAGATGGACTGACTGACCGACCGATTATCAGAGTGCTATGACTTTTTAAGCTTGACTGGCTCAGACTGTTGACGTAACGCACAGATATTCGTTGGCACGCTTGTATTTGGTGGTTAGGGTTTGACCCAAACCTGCCATTTGTAATACCTTGAGAGGAAAAAGACGATGTTTAGATTGGATGGAAATGTGGCAAATGAAGAAGCAGGAGAAAACAAACTTGTCATTAATGTTTAAAGCTGAGATGTCAAACTTAGCTGGAGAAAAGTTACTTTGATCATAACATGAAATATTTTCTATGTTTCAGTTTCAGATGTCTGAGATTAAATGTTTTTTGTGATTTTATAGATCCATTGTGATCCGAAGTGACTAAAAAGACAGAATTGGATTTTGAACAAAGACTTTTATCCAGGAACTTTGGGCTTTTTTTGGGTCCTTTTCTGAATTTGTAGTAATTCTACCAAAGTCTGGTGCAGTTTTGAGAGAAATATCAGATTTGTTTATAGACAATATTCTTTACAACTAAATGTTCAATTAAAAATATTAAAGATTTTACATCCATTGATTACAGTTCGAAAAAAAAAAGAAAAAAAATTAATGAACAAGCTTGGCTTCAGCAGATTTGAAATATTTAGCCACTAGCAGCATCAGCACAGTGGACTGTTGTAAATTATTAAATGCCACACAGTCAGACCTGCATTTACTTCTATACAACAAGTTTCTCTCATCCACACTGTTCTATAGAGATGTGTCACCCAAAATAGAGAGCAGTGCCATAAATTTTACAGAGGTGTGGTGTGACTGGTGGAGTGTCACCTTCACAGTGAATTCCCACATGGAACTGCCCCTCTATCCTTGGCCTCACACCCTCCTCGCTACTACCGTTATCCCCCATTTGGTGTCATTCCCTCTGAAAACAAGTAATGTGTTTAACTTAAAGCTCCTCGTGCTAGGAGGAGGAGGAATACTGAAGAGGGAAAAAAAAACAGGACATACAAATGTTGGTATTTGGGAGGTCTGGAGGGAAGAGAATTATGACCAAAATAATCCCAGCATACGATGATATGAGTATAGAGACACAGTATAGGCCATTCCTGATGACTGTAAATGCACGGGTGTTTGCACAATTACTATTTGCTTATTATAAAACTATAAGACCTGTAGCTTTATGACAGTTTAAGTAAATATGAAATATGTAGTTTATTAATCTGATCAACCAAATGCAAAAAAACATTCAAGAAATGAATCCTTACTATAAAAACTGTTGTAACAACTCCAGTTAAAGCTGTTTACATTTCTTCTTCATACAATAAAAAAAGTCATGTACGTGTGTGTGTTTGTGTGTGTGCGCGCACGCTTGCCCAGAAACAACTGCGCCTTGGCACCTGTCTCCCTCAATCCAGGGGACAGATGAAGTTTAAACTGCATGGACAGCTTGGATGACAACGTTGAATCGCTTGACAAAACCATCCCCCTCCGTCCTCCGTGCACGACATGACGTGACAGGCGCGTACGTATGAGATATAACGTGACACTGTGTGCAGTCAGCATGGAAGAGAGCTTTCAGATGTAAACGTGTATGTCAACACAGGCGGCCTCTGCAGCAGTCGCTACCTCGTGTATGCGTGCACTCTCCTCTTTGCCATCCCCCCCCCCCCCTCCCCCTCTCTGCCAAAATCCCAACACCCACCCTTAGGCCCAAAAGAACCCAAAAGCAGAGAGCAGGACATGCTAGAACAGAGCCAGAGAGTGGTTCTCATCCTCGGGCTGTCTCTCAGCCTAAGTAGCACAGACACGCCCACCATATGTTAAGAGCAGCCTTGCACATCAACTGCATTGCAATTCATGCTGGTAAGTATTTGGATAAGGTAATGTTTTTGTTCTGCAAGCTGTAAACTGTCTCAGCTCTGGTGACAACAACAAAATGATCTAAAATTAAAAAGCAGACATGATTCCCTTCAAAGCAAATCACAGATAAATGGGTGCACAGCATTAAAAAAAAAAAAAAGAAAAAAAAAAGTGAAAGGAACAAGAGCTGCAGGGACAAGCCCTGCTGTTGGTCTGAAACTCTGCCAACTATCTGACAAAGGCCTCACCTGGGCCAAAACACAGCAGAGGCACAGGCTATACCATAAACAGCACAGCAATTACTGCTCCATGAAGCTTAACTAAACTCATGAAAAACAAATCGGTGCTTTGCTAGTTCTGCATTGCAAGGCTCCAAATGTTTATTAAAAGAAGATGCTGGTGAAGAAGTGAACTTACCGGGAGCATAGCTGGGTAGTACAGCCCCATCATTGTCTGATCTAGAGGAACAACGGCTGACCAGCTCTCCAGTATCCCGTTCCTTCTCCCCTCTCCTTCCCTCTGTGTCTCTCGTTCTCCTCCTATCCCTCCTCCCCTTGGTCTGTGCTCTAGGACCATGAGCTGACGATGGCTTCAGTCCACGTCTGTCTCACACGTTCAAATTCTCCCTCGTTCACTCCCCCTTTTGCCTTCGCTGGCGTCGCTTCTTCTACTTCTCCAGCACGCTAGCCTCGTCTGCCTGTCACTCTCAACCACTCTTTTCCCCGTCTCCGCGGCCCGGCCGCTCTGATCCCCCTTGGGCCTTTCAGTCTCTCTCCTCCTGCCAGCCTGAGTCTTTTCTCTCCTCCTCTCTCTTCTCTTTGCTCTGCGTCTGTCATTCACACGCTCCCGTTACGCGTCCTGCTGCTCCCCCCCCCCGCTTCCTCTTGTTCCCGCCCCCTCTTTTAAAACTTTCCCTCCCTTTTAGCCTCAATCCCTCCTATCCATCAAAGCATCCATCCTTGAATGTAGCCATCTAACCCTGTCTCTGGATGGAGTCAGAAAGCTGTTGTTGTCTCTTCAAGCCCCATGAGAAAGACCAGAAACAGGGAAGGAAGAAGATGCTGTCTTCTATCCACACACTGGCTGCCTGAGAGTACAGAACACGAAAGCGACCCCCACTGCATTGCAGCTTTTTTTGATGATTTATTTATTGCGTGGCAGCCTGTCAGCTCCAAAAAGCAGTGGTAGGTAGGCCAGCCGGTAGACAGCAAGGTAGCTAGCTGCGTGGGTAGGCTCCTAGATCCCCATCTCTCTGCTGCAGCTGTCTTCGTCAGACTGATGGAAGGATCTTAAAACTGAGGGAGGGCCGGCCCCGATTCTGGCGCCTTAAAGCTCAACCTGAACATGAATCTTTATTTCGCTGCATTGCGCCTTTTTCCTCTGGCTCAGTTCCGTCGCTTTCCAACACTGCATTGTTAGGAGACGCTTAATTTGCAGAGATGAGAGTGCAGTTCCTTGCGCTGCATTTTCATATGGGAGGGACTGAACTCTGCGGAAAAAAAGCCCTGATGCCAAGCATTCAGACATCTGCTGAGTCTGGCTAGAACTGGGTTCAGAGGGATGGAGAGGGGGAAAGATAAGTGGTGCTGGAGGGGCAAAGGAGAGGAGCTGGACTGGAATTGTGGTGGTGAGAGGGGGGGAAAAGCAGGGACAGAGGGCCAGTGGATGCGAGCGAGAGATAACAGGATAGGGAGATAAATGGATAAAGGACTGGGCTGGGGGGAAAAAAGAGCGAGGGATGACAGGATTAGGGCTGTAAGTGAGGAGGATGAGAGGATGAATGGGGGATGATCTCAGGATTAAGTACACAGACTGAACAGAGCGATAAACACATGCAGTCGCACACAAACACATGCAAATAATGTACACACAGATGTGCTGCGATTGCATTCATGCTGATGCACCTTAGCTGGCAAACACACATGGACTCAAACAAAGGGCCACATCCATCCAACACTCAGCAGCTAATCCAAGCAAAGGCTGCATTCTTCAAGGACAGGATCTACCAATAATCCATAGCCACTCCAGTAATAATCCTGTAACCGGTGTGATGGTCAAGGCCTGCTGTAAGACTTCCACCACTGCTAAAAATAACCAAACATACCGCTACGTGCAGCAGTTAGGGCCACATGTGTGTGTTTACATGTTTGTCACCAACCCTGATCGTTTCTGTGATCTAAACAGCAAGAGACTGACATGTCAGAAAAGCCGCGGACACACCCACGCACACATATTCCCACCCCACCCACACGGCGCAGCAGCCAGAACCCACAGGAGCCTGTCACCGTTTAACACACTCGTATTGACACAGGCAGACCTACGGGCAGTTCAAACATGCTTAAATAATATGCGACAGGAGCGTTACCAAGACAAATGTACTGCAGCGCAGAAAGAGCCTATCTGGCTAAGCTAGGCTTGGCTAACTCCATTTGCATGATAACCAGCAGCCAGTGTGCTGGAGAGGCCTAATACGTGTGCTCGAGGGCAGAATATATGAGAGAGAAAAAAGATTTCTAAATCATTTATAGAAACAATTCAGAGGCGTGTGTTGGCTGTGAGTTTAACAGATGACTGGAGGAGTTCAGATATGCCGCGGATCAGTTGTGCTCGTCCTGCAAGTAGATGAACTCTGGCAGGTGAGATGAATACAAGCCTGTATGAGTTGATGCCCTGCAGGCAAGCCACCTTAAATAACTTATTTCTGCATCTGTTCCACCTTAGCTGCACTCCTCCTCCCCATTTTCTTTTAATCTCTCACTCAAGCTCAATGCTGTCACATGGGAGAAGACACTGAAATCTAAATATAATTAACTCCAAACCTTAAAACTCGATTCTTACAGAGCCTCCCTTTCACACCCTGCAAGAGCAGTATTCCCAAGAAAAGATGTACCAGAGGTAGAGCAGGAGCGAGGAGTCAAGCAGAGTATATGACGGGTAGAAAAAAAAAAAATGCATGAGAGAGATGAGGTCTAAGAGAATCTCCCATCTTGCGATGAGGAGGAGGAAGGCTGGGGGGCGCGCTGGCTCACAGGCCAACACTCCCCTCCTGTGGTACTGTCAGAGAGCTGCACATCCCAAACACAGAGTAGAGACACATGCACGCATACCAAGACAAGGATACACACACGCGAGCTGTAAAAGAGGAGAAAAAAAAAACGAATTGGGTTTAAACGCATACACACACACACGGACACACACACACACACTGGTCCTGAGCTGCTCAGTGTGCTCTGCTGCTTGGAAGGAGATAACAAAATAGTCAGCTACCCTGCCGCTGCACCGCACACATAAGGCACTCATTACTGAGAGCAATATGCACGGAGAGACACTTAGAATGAAAGAGAGAGAGAGAGAGAGAGAGATGGAGAAACAGGGAGAGGGATAAAGGGAGAGAAAGTGTAAAAGGATAAGAACTGTCTTGTGAAAAAGCCCCTGCATGCAGAGCTTAGCTCGAAGCAGCTGATAGCATAATTTCTCTCCAAATTCCAAGGATAAAGTCTCTGAAAGAGAAGCTTAGTCACTAGCATCTCTCTCTTCCAGAGACATCATTTATGAGCTACCAAAAAAAGCTCCAAGAGAACAACATCGCAACTCTTTATATTGATCCTGCAGCTGGAGTTCACCAGCCTGATGAATCATAAAGAAACTGTTTCTAAAAATATGCATTTTACTCCAAAAATGTCCCTTTTTTTAACCACATGAAACAAGAATAAATCTATCCTTTGTGATTCATTAACATTTCTGAACATTTTTTTTTTTCAATCTTGTGAACAAACAGCATTTGATTGGCTGCACTTCAAAGTCTGTTCCAGCTTCTACGGTTTGTTCAGAGCAGCCGGATGACTGAAAACTAACATCTGTCGAGAGAGTCAAGGATTCAGATTTTTATTTATTGCTATAGAGATTTGCAAGGGAACGCTAATCTTACCTGACTGTGAGGTGTGTATCCATGGAAACCTGGGTTTAAAGGCTCATTGTTCTGCAAAGAGACAACAGGAGGGATGAGAGCAGTGTAAGTGGCTGTACTTTTAGAAAATGAGTGGATGTAGCGTGATGGTCCAAAACTTGTACATGACAACTGATATTTGCATCATCTCGAGATTACAAACATCTAAAGCAGGTTGAGTAAATATAACCGGATTTTTTTCAACATTTTGATCTATAATTGGTGTATTTTGCTTATATAATATCAAAGAAAAACTCTCAAAAAACCTTTGATGCACCAAATTACACAAACAAGACGTCCCCTAACACAGCAAAGTTTATACAAAGATATAAGATGTTTCCGTGAAGGAAAAAGACTGAATGACGTGATCGGTGACCCATAACTGAAGCTTACCAAACTTTCATCCAGCCGTACTGACCAATGAAAACCCAGCAGCAGCCCCCGTTCCTCATCAGTCCTGCTCCAAAACCACTGTTGTGGTTAATTGCTCTGTAATTACTTTTAATTAGATTATTTCTGTCTCTCTTACTCTTTTCTCTGCCACAATTATTTTCTCTGTGTCCTTTTTGCCCCCGCAAGAGGAGCCATTGTTTGCGGCAGTGCTACAGTAGGAGGAGGCAAAAAGGGAAAAAAAGGCCAGAGAGATGAAGTGAGGGGGGGGTGGGATAACGGGGGAGCGGGAGGAGGTCTGGAATAATGGGGAAAGTTAACTAAACGATGATATTTTGACAACAGTGATGACTCCGGCACAGTCTAGCCTGCTGGCATGCCTTGCAGAGAAAACATGACCGCCTGGTGAGATTCATGCCTCTGCTCTCAATAAAGAGCTCAGGCATGAGTCTTATTAAGCAAGCAAGAAAGAAAAAAAAAAAGGGGGGGGGGGGGATGATTAAGGGGAAGGTCTGCAGAGGTAATAGAGAGAAATATGTGTCCGTGCATAACCAAATCTTGGAGGAGAGGGTGACTTTGTGGTCTTTAGAAACGCTGTTTTAATTCCATTTTATCAGGAAATATTTAAACTCTGTGAGCTTCCCTTTGGCCTGAATCCTCTCCTCCATTCAGCTAGCAGCTTTGGTGTGGGCGGCGCGACACTGCAGCAACGAGAAAGGCAGATTTGGCTTCTGAAGAGTGTCAGCGGAGTTAACCTCCCAGCCCTGACCTCAAGCTGCGTGCTGCGGGAATCACTTCCTAATAGCATTCATCCAGCCAATCAAGGGCAAGTGTGAGGGACTGAGGGCAGCAGTGACAGCAAACTGACACAAAGTTTGTATAAACAGACAGACAAAGGGGCCATTAATCCACAAGCACTCGCTTATTTAGTTCAACTCTTTGTGAGAGCGAGGCTCGGAGATTGTTGAGCCAAGACCAAATACAGATGTGGGTCATAGAGGCAGTGAAGAAAGGAAAAGAAGAGTCTAGACAGAGGGAAGCCATGGGGGGTGGGGAGGTGGGACAAAGATGGAGAAGAAGAAAAAAAATGTTAAGAATAGAAAAGAGAAATTATTTTCTTTTGAAGTATGAGCTGTAAACTTTGACTTTGGGGGTGTGTGTATGTGGGTCCAGACTCGGGGCCCGTCCTCCCTTTTCCCGTCTCAAACAGCCCTTTCTTTGTCTTCCCTCTCCACTTCCTGTTTCATCTGGAACCAATTTCCCCCTCGTGCCTCGTCCCCAGGGGGAACGCTCTCCTTGGTGCGCCGCATTTTCAGGGGAACGGACAGGCTTATATTGAAGTAGCAGACCGGCTGTAGAGAACTGCTGGTGCTCAACACAGAACAGATGGAAATGCAGCATAAGGGGGCCGTTCAGAGCCAAATCTCACATCTACGAAGCCCCGGGGCAATGTCGACGAGAATGAGAAAAGTCTTCCTTTATCAAATATAAAGAAGTACATGTTGAGCCATACCAACGCTGTGCTGCATTTCAAACAGGACTGAACTGGTATTGTGGATTCAGAGCATCAGAAACCAGAGTTAGCACTTCATAAAATCTCGGAGACTCGAAATGTTCACGGTTTGTGTTCTCCACAGTCGAGTTAAGGGTGTATTCGCTGCGCTAGTGAGGAAAACTGGGAGGAAAACTGGAACGCCTGCCAAATGTAAACCAAAATTATCCCAAACCGTCAAATTGTAGAGTCACTGTCGGTTCTGTGGGGTGGAAACAAGAAGAAAGAGGAGGAGGAGTTTACACAGAAGAACACAAGATGGGAGAGAGGGGGACGTTTAGCAACATCTGGAATCAATCTGTCGGCAGGAGAAGATGGAGGGAGTTGGATGGGGATAGAGGGGGAAGGACAGACAAGAAAGACAAAAAAAAAAACAAGATGAAAATAAGAGTAGAGACAGACACACACAGGAGGAGGAGGAGGAATGTGGGGAAGAAGAGGGCCAAAGCAAAGAAAGGGGAGAGAAATAAAACATTTGCAAAATGGAGACAATGACTCATAAGAGAAGAATGCCATGTGATTTATATTTTCTTAAGGGGTGGGGGAAGGGATTGGGGGTCTGAACTTGAGCCCTCGCTTTTAAAAAAAACCCTTGTTAACGCACACCCAGGCAAAAACTCAATACACACTACACTTTTTTTTTTTCCATATGGCTTTGCTTTGAGTATTTTAAATGTCTGGAAGACTTTTTAAAAAAGTATGGAAAGTGGTCTCACGTTCGTGCCTGCCACACCGGGTTAGATAAAGGAAAAAATTGTGCTGCATCCGGCAGGATTTAAGCTGCGTTTTCATGCTGCACTTTTCCAAGTTTCCATAAAGTTAATTCTATATAGTTTGCGAGCAGGGAGGAGCCTTTAAAGGCGCCGGCTGGTTGACTGCGCTGGTGTGGATCAGCAAAAACACCAAAAAAACCAGTCACACAGTTATAAACACTCTCCCTCTCTCTCTCTCTCTCTCTCTCCGCAGAGGGCAAAACTAAAGGGCGTCTCTCTCTTGTTTATTTTCTCTCTCTCCAACTTGCTATTTTAGGAGAAGGGAAGAAGTTGGGGACTTACTGAAGCAAACTTAGGAGCGAGGGAAGAAAAAGGAGCAGCAGTGGTGAAGGAAGGCAAAATGACATGAGGTCAACAGATGGTGAGAGGGGTGGAGGCAGAAGGAGGGGGGTGAGAGGGGTAATTAGGCAGGCTGCTGCAAGCTTCCAGTGGTCCCTAAAAGAACAGCCTGAGGAAGAAGACTCCGCCAAGGTATGGCTTTATGGTGTCAGATTAAGAAGAAAAAAAGAGAAAATCCCACCTGCTATCACCAAGAAATCATCACACAAAAGATGGCGCCCAAAACGTTTAGAATAAAATTACTTGTCGTTTTAACAAAAGCCTCAACTAAAGAGTAGAGCTGCTGGGTGAGAGACCTATAGGTGGACGTTGAAGCTTCATTGGTCAGTACGTAGGCCACCATAATATGATCTCAACTGCTGCTCTGCTAAAAACGGAGCCGCAGGGGGGCATCAAAGATTTCACACACACCTGGACAGACAGATGTCTTACTCTGAAGGACTTTCTGGAGCTAAATCCAACTCGTCTCACTCCAACTTATTCTTTCAATCTTAACTTATTGAAATTATTTTCAGTATGCGGAGCTGCGTTTTAATTTGTGCATCATTAAGAAAAAACAGTGAGTCACGTTAGTGTTGTCAGAATAGAAACAGATAGATGTTGCTTTAATATATTGGTTATAAATAAACCTATATGTTGAACATGAGAAATAAATCTGTTATTCCCAGTTAAACAAACAAACACAAAAGTACCAAAAATTGGTACCATTAGGTACCAGTACCGATTTCCAGGTACCAGGAAACGCTACTGTATTGGTTTAAATGTGAAAGGTACCCATCCCTGCTGAAACAGCACTGTAAACATTAGTTCCACATCTGTGTATTGGGACATAACTCTCCTCCTGCCCCAAACAAAAAAGGAGTCTACTCTTATCCCTTTAAATTCCACTAGATTGCCCGCGCCCCTAAGCGCTGTTGCTTATATTGTCAACAATTTCTCAGGAACGGTAGTGTGCAACTGTGGGGTAAAATTGTGATCAATAGCTTAACCTTTAGGTGATCTACAGATGTTTTTCAGGCATTTATATCCCATCCAGGTGGTTTACAATCCAGCCGCAAAATGTAGTGTTTATTCTGAAGCTCTATATGATAAATCCACAATGAGTGATCCATGATAAGGCCATTATTCATCACATTTTTGTAATAAAAAAGATCACAATCACTACTATGTTGCTAGGAAACCTCTATTTTGTAAAGTTATATGTCTGTCTGAAAAAAACAAGAATAATGGTCGTCTATGGCTGAAATAAAACTAGAAATTTTTTTATGCATAGTGGTGCCAAAAACGAACCGAGTTGGAGTTGGTTTTGTGAGGATAGTGGGTAAAGTAGCATAAATGACTGTACATGGCAGGAAAAAAAAACCTGGAGGAAAAAGTGACAATTTGTAAATAGTTTCTGTTGTGTGTTTTTTTCAATGCCAATATTTTTTCTCCTGAAAGCCAAGACTTAGGAGAATAACATACAGTTATTCATAATAATAACATACAGGGAAAAGGCTTGGTCACTGTTGACCTGTGTGTTGTTTCTACAAAGTGCTTTTAATAAATTCTGTTTTGTTGTTTTGGTTGGCCTTTCTGGCGTTATATCTATTCATACATTCATTTTACATCATCTTAGCCTCATCATGAGGCCTGAATATTTGGAGTCAAGAGCCTCAAGATAAAGATTTGGTGGCACTAATTTTCCACTTGGGTGCCATTAACCCACACCAGAGGAACAGGGGACGCAATAGCTGGAAAATGCTGGAAAACGACACATGGACGGGCCAGTTGGCACAAGGTAGAGCAGAGGAGCTCGGATTACAACACACACACACGGAGGGCGACTTCTTTCTCTGGTAAGAACTTTATTGATCTACAAGAGCTTTACACAACAAATGCTGCTGTGTAAAAAAAAATAAAACTATGGCGCACATGAATAATGAAGCCACTTCAGCTTGATTCAGATTTTAGATTTAAATCAGCATATCACCAGGTGGCAATCAACGATCCCTAGCTCAATACTTAGCAGCAACTTCAAAATTTATGAAGTCAAAATCTAAAAAAATGGGGAGAAAACATATGGAAATAAACGTCACAGCCTAAGACGACATAGTGACGACGCTTGTGGCAGAAACTGGAGGAGAGGGAATTAACGCGATAGGTCATGCAGACGAGGGCTGATGACAGAAAGTGATTAGATTGATGCTCCATCTTCCAAAAGACCCGGCAAAACTAATGGATGAAGCAGAAAATGATGGATGCACTGGAGACAGTCGACACGCGAGAACAGACAAACAAGGCAACTAATGCCAGAACTGGGCTCCCTTGTGGATCTACACACAATGGCATGGCTTCTTTTACTGCTCTTTAGCAGACTATTGAGTCTCCTTAAAGGTTGATTGCACAGCAGATCTGCATTTATTAGCCGAGAGTTTTTTTCTCCATCTTTTGGTTTTTTTTAAATTGCCCTCCTTGTTTTTCCAGCTCTTTGGTGCCCTTTTAGCATACAGCTGTGTGGACTTGCACAGCCACTCATATACAGATGCTTGCATACATTCTGTGATGATTACATTTTTCTTGTGCACTTGCATGTAATTAAACTATAACAGAGTGGTAAGCAGGAATGAACTGGCTTCTTCCAGCTCTGAAAGATTATTTATGACAGCACATTTTTTTCCCTCAACCTTGAAAAATAAAAGTGTGTCTGCAGAGTGAGACAGCTGCAGCAACATATGTTTCTTTCTTTAAATTTTTACTTAATGCATTTTCTGATAGAGTGGGAGTCTTAGACATGTCTGATTCATATCAGACGTGTCTAAGAAGGTACAGCTCACAAAGCTTATAGCTCCCGGGAACTTACCAGGTGGACGGTTTCCTCTCCACTGGAGTGCTAAAAACAACAGATCCCTCTACGTATCTTTGTGCAGATCCGTACAGAAGCAGGAGTTCACATATCCTTGGGCTGCATTGTTTTCTAAATGTTACTGGTGCCTGATTTATGATGACTCACAAAGCTACCCTACCTTAATCAAAAAGTAAACCCAAGAATGTGATAACTACATATGAATAACACACAACATCCACCTCTTGTTGTGGCAGCGTCACCAAAGCCACAACCTTCCAGCATAACCACCGAATATGTTGATGTGAAAGCACAACTTCACCATTTTAACGAGATTCAGTTCATTTACTAAATAAATATTGGTTTTATAATAATCCTAGCTTGATAAATCTTTTGGAAATGTCATGTGCATGACTAAATGTAAGGTATCAACCAAATGTCTACATTACAAATAAAACAAAAAGCAGCTGCAGTTGTCTACTGTTAGTATTAGCACCAATTAGCCCTAATTTTACTGCTTCTGATGCCATAAAGAGTTAATTATATGTAATTTTTTCTAATAAATATCTTGTGCACTGCAAACATAATGAAAGTATCTATTCATAAAATATAATTATGAAAACTTCTGCTTATTCTATGAACTATTTTACACTTCTTAGAAGTTTTAAATCCGGCCGCAGATGATTTCTTTTGCCCTGCAAATTGCATCAACATGCTCCGCAAACGGCTCCATTGTTCTCTGTCAGATCTCATTATTTCAGGTTGGAAAGACAAAGCCTTTAGTGCACCATGGATATGGATTATGTTACAGTGGCTAATAAATCAAAGCTTAAAAACACACAACAATCTATTTCATTTTGGGGGGGGGGGGGAGTTGTGGTGTAACAGATTTTTCGGCTGAGTACTTATTTGTTCATTTGTTTGCTTAAGTTGTCAAAAACTGATACACAGATACAAACTTATCTTTCTCTTTAATAGCCATTTAACACCCACACACACACACTGTGCCCATAAAGCTCAGTATCTTTGTGAACTGAACAGCATTACAGCGAAGTTGTAAAGATGGCGGGCGTGAAGTCTTCCCTGTCCGTTTTAGTGGATAAAGACAACAGAGGATACAAACAACTCCATATCCAAGAGCTGCTGCAGACCCCTGCTAACTAAATATACCAACAGCACAACTACATCAACTATAGAAAGGGGCTACTCATGAATCATACATTACCCGTTCAGGTATGTTTCATGACCCAACGTGCATTATTCATGACACTCGAACTGCTACAATCAAAAATCCTGTGGCAATGCATCACTGATGACCCCAGTGTAAGGGAAACACTGAATTGACATTTGGCTGTGTGTGTGGGTGGAGATGGGAACACATGTGACAGTTTGAGGGCAGCCTTGGGGAGGAGACATGTAGGGCGGGGAAGCTGTGACACGGTGACCATAAAGGGAGAGTAAACATGCAAGTGGCATGTTAAGGAGCTGAATCCAGTGTCCTTTTACAGGAGTAATAGAAGAGGGAGGAAAAATAAGCGTGATATTTCCTCCTCATAAATGGTTGCCTTCCCTCTTCTTTTTTTTCTTTCCCCCCCAATTCAATCAAATGACCCTTTCACGCCTTGGCAGCGCAACTGTTGCACCTGTGGTGATAAAGCACGGAGAAGGGACAAAGAGAAGGAGAGCGACAATGCGAGTTGAGCAACTATGTCTGGAGAATTTTTAGCTTATCGTTTCCAGTTCAAAAGTCAAGGGTGACTCTGCTGCGCTGTGGCTCAAAGTTTAACAGCAATCATTAAACAGCCTCAGGGAAGCTAATGTGAGACCACGTGGGAATGCATATGACCCTCTGTAAGACAAAACACATATCAGCACAAACCCATAACTCCTGCCTTATACTATCCCCCCTTCTTCTGACTGGATAATAATTTATTATCAATTCATCTGCACAGAACGGTCTAAATTAATCTTTTAATATAGTAAAATATAATTTACTTCAATTATATTCATTTCAAATGACCATATAGAAGAAAAACAGCTATTTTTTTTATGACAGGGGAGCCCTCATATTAATTCAAGTTTGTATCAAAGTGAAAAACAAACTCTGACAAAGTATTAGATGTGTGTCAGCAGCAAAGAGCTCTGAGGCCTACTGATGAGGAGGAGGGTAATGATGATGAGGATGCTGGGACTAAAAGTTGCCTGCATGATTAAAGCTGGTGTGGATAAATTCAAACAACTCTTTACGTTTATTACAATATTCTATATCAAAATCACCTCATAGCTGCGTTAGTTCTTATGTTTATTTATGTAATGAACAACATTTGTAAGCCATCAGTCTTCTGAAGCTTCTCACTGCTTCTGAATTAAAATCTTAAATAATTTTCCTACACAGAAAAAATGAATTTAAAGTGACCTCATTGTTGATGCAAAACACTAACAAGTAATTTTTTAATGGCAGTAAATCTTATGGAAAAAAGCTACTTTTTAAACCAGTGTTACACAATAACACATGTTGATAAGATATCTGAGAGAACGAGATTTTGCACATATTTTTTTGATGCAATTTCATAGAAACCCACAGTTCTGCAGGGCCTTCATTCATCCTTGTTTTCTGAGGCTCAAGCCTTCAAATACAGGAAAAAAAACAACAACATTATGACCTGTGGTTAACATTTTAAAGCTAAAACTGTTCACTCCTGGTAATAACCTCCATATCAACCACTCCTTCGCCTGCTCCCCCTCCTTTTGCTTTGGCCTTTTATAGCGATCAGTCTGGTTAATGCCCCCTCCTAAATGAGCTTTGATCTCGTTAGTGCGACACAAAGCCTCTTTACTGCCAACGATAGGACAAATCGGCTCTCCGAATCAGCGAGAGCGACGTACAGAGAAAGGGAGAGAGAGTTGGAAACTGTACTCCGGCTGCAACCGAGTGGACCACAGCACTGCCCGAGGGAGATGCATCAATACAACCAACAGATAGGAGAGGGGGGGTGAGAGATGAAGAAGGGGGGGGACAAGCATGAGAGAGGGCGCGTGTGGAGCTGGAGAAAGGAGACGGATACTATACAGATCTGGGTGATGGGAGATGGACTGAGAAATGAAGAGATAATCAAAAATGGCAGTGTGTGTGTGTGTGTGTGGTGGTGGGGGGGGCATAGCCAAGAGAAAGCATAAAAAAGAGGGGGGTGGCATAGCCAAGAGAAAGCATTAAAAAGGGGGGGGTGGAATGGGGGTGTTTTGCCTCAATGAAAGCCTGCAAACCCGGAGTAAATTAGCAATCTGGAAATATGCCTGGGGGGGGGTTAGGAGGGAGACAAATCAGAGGACACGCGCGAGAGAGGGGGTATTATGGGAAGAAGGGAGGGGGGGTGGGGGGGTGCAGTTTGTATGAGGCAGAGCTGGGGGGGAGGGGGTACACGAGCAACAAAGAGAGGAGGCTGCGCTCTCATTTATTATTACATAGCTGATTTACAGTCAGTCTGGAAGGTCAGCAGTCTACCGGCTCCATCTCTCAGTGGGAATCTTGTAGTAATTGTTGGGGGCATTTGGTCAGAGGAGCACCCCCAGAACTCATCTTCTTCATCCCCAGCTCTCATGCAGCTACACTGACTGCTAATAAAAGTCCACCTGCCTGAACTGCCAGTATAACCCCTCAATGTCATTCTTTTCCTTTTTTTTCTCCCCTCATTTTCAGCATAAACTGCTGGTGAGCTCCTCATTTTAATTCATCCCGTATCCTCCTGCTTATCTCTCTCCCAACTGATGCAATTCATCTCATCCATCACTTTCCTCTCATCCTTTATCACGTTCCCTGATGGATGCAAGCCATCAATCCGAGTCTCTTTTCCTCTCCTGCGATCCACTAGCGTATCATGTCCATTTAAACCGCACGCTCTCCCCCTTCTTCATCCTGCACCCCCAACATTTAATCCACTTCTCAATCTCTCCCAGTGACTACCTAGTGATCATTTTCTCCTTCACCTTCCATCTATCCATCTACTCATCACTTCGTTCCAATCGATTTTATTTGCATGACCCCCACAAGTACCCAGCGATCAATACGGCCGATGGACAGTGCAAATCCTCCCCACACCACACCGCTCGCTGTCACATCATCTTTCCCCATCATCAGCATCCATCCTCTGTGAAACTCACTCAGCTTCGCAGGTCAGCAGCACTCCCATTTAAAGTATTTTACCAGTTCCTCTGGATTCAATTACACCCAGGTGACCCCAAGCCATGTTCGCCCGCCCTTTGACCACTCTAAATGCTGTTTCCCTTGACTAAAACACCAGCCGTCAGCTAAAATTCGCCCCGTGTACTATTAGATTAGAGGCACTTCAGAGGCATATGTGTGTAGGTGTAAGAATTATGTGTGGTGTGGCGTGTTTGGGAACGAGAGACAGGGAGGAATAAATAGCAACAGATCCGGGGAGAACAAGCAAGAGAGGGGCATCCTGCATCCAGGCGGCCCTCTGGTTTACTGTAACGGCGTAGATTAGTCCGGAGAGACGGGAACGGCTGCTGAAGCTTTGCTGTCTCAGCTGTCGAGTCATGAAAGCGGGGACGACCTATGTTAAGGAGGGCCCCCTGAGCCCCCTTCGCTCCTTCAGCCTCCAGCAAAAGGCTCTGTTCTTTGTCTTTCACTGTGGTGACCCCTCCCCCAATCCCTGTCTCTGCCTCTCTCTTTTAACACCTAGCCACAATCTGGGGGGGCATGAAGCGATTAATGGCACATGCCATGTGCATCAGGATTTGTGGTGACTTTAAACATGATCAACACAGCTTGGGTTAATTCTAGCCATATAAAAAATAAAAAAAACACACAATAGCTTGCAACATGTGACAAAGCACTGGCTTACTTTGAGAGTCAGGCATGATGAATGGCTCTGATCTTTGCTGTGGTGCTGACTGTCATAGCAATGGAGCCTGTATCATATTACCTTTGTCTGGGTTGGTCATGCTCTCTCACTGAGCGGCTCCAGCTACAGCATTTCAACTACGCACATTTTGCCATTATATTATTTATATATATCTCATTTTGGTTTAATAACCTTTTGTTGCAAAGATGGCTCGATTATGATGCGGATGAGAAAGAGGGCCCTGTCAAAACATCATTCCTTATTGATGCTTAGGGGGAAATGTTTCTCAGCAAGAAAGAAACCGGGTGATATTTTGTTACAAAGCTGCAAGCAGAAAGCAAAAAAAACAAAAAAATAAAGAGAAGAAAAGAAAAAAAAATAAGGAAAAAGATGTGAGGAATGGATCCTATGTGTTTACATTGCATCCATACCTGTCCAATGTCAGCAACCACGCTCCCGGTCCCGTCTATCCTTGGTCTTTTGCATTCCGCTCCGGCCAAGTCAGTCAGGGCAGCGGCGGTCTGAGCGTCGGGCTCCGGGTCTCCACGCTTCATTCCTCGGACAACCGCTGGACCCCCGGCGGGGTTTGCATGAGGTCCGGCGGCTGCTGTATCAATGTCCCTTTCGCGGTCCATTATTCCCCGATTAACGGGCAGCATTATAGATGCAACGTCGGTCGACATTAACATTGGACGGCAGTCACAAGTCAAAAGTCTTGTTTTCTTTTCCCTTTGTCTTCTCCTGGTGATTTCTTCACGGCTTGATATTCACAATGGACTTGGCTTCTCCACAAGACGCGTAGACGGATAATATTGAACAGATTTTCATCAATATGGGAAGCTTACACTGTTTATTGTCTAACTTGGCGTTAGCTATGCGAGGCAGACCATTATGACTATGGCAGGATCTTGCATAAAGACCAACAAAAGAGCAGCTTAATCCCCCCCCAAAAAAAGTAAAACGACGCAAAATTGACCTATTTTAAATAAAGATCACACGTCCGACTCCCAGATGCCTGACAAGCTAATTAGCTAGCTAACATTAGCTAGCCTGCTAGCATTACATTCCGCTAGCTCTCTTTATAAATGTGGCTCGGAGAGAGCACACTCTCGCTGCCAAGAATAGAAAATGTTGGAAATTAGCTGAGCGTAATACTAGTCCTTAAGTGCGGCCAGCCAGCCCTCTGTCCTCGCGCAGCTCTGTGTGTTTTTTTTGCATTAAACTCCTCCGTTGTTCCTACCAGCCTTCCCCTTGAATTCACTCCCTTCTTGTCCCTTCCCTCGCCGTGGTCTGCTATGGATGAGTCTTGGCGTGCCGACCTGGCCACCGACGGAACACGATTTCCTCTGGTCCGAGTCCCAACTCGTAGTGTTAGAGGGTGTCGCAGCTCGCGCTGATCCGGGATCAGATTTTTAACGGGAGAGCGGGATTAGCTCAAGGAGACAGTGAGGTGAGGTGGGCTGGTCTGAGGTCTGCGTTTCTCCTGGTCTCCTTCTCCTCCTTTTTCCTAATGCCCCCCTCCTCACCACAGCACCACCACCTCCTCACAGCTCCCTCCTCCGTCCTTCACTTATTTCATTTTTTTAATACGACGATGGTTGCCTGCTGTGTTACTGCTCCTAGACCTGCCAGAAAATTTACCGCTAAACACCTTTAATTTATAAAAAATGGGGGGGTAGTTGTTTTATTTAAATGAGTGTTCACACTAAAAGGCAGAATTATAATCCATTTATTCATTATCAAAAATCTACCACAAAGAATACATCTCTAATTACAGAAAGTAACAGTTTCTCCATTTTGGGATTTCTGTAAGGATTTTATAATTAGATTAAATTCGTTAGTCGATCGAAACATGTCCCGCACGCTTTATTAATTCAATTGTTTTCAATTTATTTATTTATTTTTTACATTTTGATTAATAGATTTTCACCATTAAACTAAAATCTAAGCCTTTCGACAGCAGGAAGCTTCAAGCATTGAAAAAATAATTATTAATGTTTGTTTTTTTCTAATAAAAAAATAAAGAAAAATAAATCAAAAGAGCCTCGAGCCGGCTCGTGGCGTCTGAGTTTCAATGTTTGAGGGAATGACAGGCGGCAGTCATTTTTTTTATGTTATTGCGCCCCCTAGTGAAGTAAATGTAACTTATGCATTACTTCATATACTGTAATTTATATAGCAGATGGTTTGCAGACAGGTTTACAGTGGCAAAGCTAATTAAGTCACAAGACTCGGATTACATATAAAAAAAAAAAATCTGTTTGCTGTCACAAACAAGCATGTGTGTATGACTGCACAATGCCTTCCTTATTCCCTTAACCTGATGTTAATCTCAACTATGTGCCTAACTAAGCATGACCCAAACCTATATTAATATGTACCATCTTTTAAAAGAAAGGTATAAGAGTATAAAGGAAAACCTCCCTGACATATTCTTACTTTAATCATCTGAGACTCTACGGTTTCCACAAAGATAACAGGACAAGTAGAGACACACACCCACACCGATGTCATAAACCCGCACTGATTTCTCTTTCCACCCGCCTGTCTCAGAGAAAATTATCGCCATCACTTTTGGCCGACTGCCCGTGTGTAAGTGTGTCATCATCTGTGTTTGTGTGTGTGTGTGTGTGTGTGTGTGTGTGTGTGT
>JBBBVU010000022.1:3581673-3593079 GCA_037177055.1 Atherinosoma microstoma | reverse complement strand
TAAAGAGATTGAGGAAAGGATTTCTGAATCCTATAAAACTAAGTTTGAGGGTCTGTTTAAGACGTAGGCCTAGACTACTTCCTAAGGAAGGACTTAGTTCACTATCACCCCTCTTGTTTCATCACCCATCATGTTTCATAGCACCTGATGAGAGGAGATTGATCCTGTCAGATGATCCGATGTTTCACTGAGGTGACTCGCGGCCGGTTCAGCTGGACCGCTCCAGAAACCAAAGGAAGCGAAGTCAAGTGGAGACTCTTTCCGACGCTCCCAGTTCCTGGAAGTTTGTCCTTGACATTAGCAGCTTGTCCAACTTCAGGAGGGGATCAGCAGGCTCCTTTATCTTTATCTCTCTCTTTCTCTCTCGGTGGCCTTCCTCCAGAGGCTGCAGGGCCTGGTGTCAAAAAGCGGTGGATAGTAAAAAAGATCTGCCGAATTAATCACTGGAGTGATTTAACCGTCAAAATGTCTTAGCTTTGAAATCCGGAAAAATGGATAAGAACTCTTTGTTAGTTGTGATAATCAAAAATAGTAGTTAACTCTTAAACTTGTGCCGTTGTTAAACATGAAGCACAGGCATGTTACTTGTTGCAAAAATCAATAAACATGAACGGTGGAGGTTAAAACTTAGTTAAGAAAATAAGATAAAATGGACTCAAAACATGTAAAGAGTTAGATTCTTTATCCATCCATTTCTGGGTTCGGTGCCGGACCATCCTCTTGGCCAGTTCTCTTCTCTGCATCTTTGTTCTGTTCTTAGTTCTGTCCATTTCATTGTAGCCTTCTGGGCTCTTTCCATACTCTTCTGTTCTCACATTGTCCTATTCTGTACTCACACTTCTCTGTTTTACTCCCTCTCTGGATGCATCTCTGAGCATCATGCGACTGTTTGGAACTCGCAGGCCGAGCCCTCAAGGAGGTGTGGTTTACTCTGTTCAGCCAATGAGAGCAGGCTCTTCTCAGAGCTTGGGAAAGCTCAGATTCCAATTTGCTTATCAGGAGTCTGGTTTAGTGTTAACGTTTCTCCAATCTCTTTCACATTTAAACATTTGTGAACATCTGAACAAGTTCTGTGTCAAACGCATTAGGACTGGTGCACATGTAAAACATTCAGTCATTTAAAACAGGATTAAAGAACAAAATAAGTCATGGTAAAGCAAAGCTTAAGGGTAAAAGATAAAAAGAATACTTGAAATAATGAATCAAATTGCTTAAACATTGTCAAATCTTAATGACGAACTACTTTCTAAATACAAATAGGAATGATAAACATGTTTGATTATGTCAAATAAAACATACACATGAATATAAATGTAGATCGATAGAAAGACAAGGCATTTGTTTTTCCTTATATCCCAGATAAAACATCTCCAAGTCTCATCTGGAGAAGTCCTGTAAATTGAGGAAAATAATCTAATTCTTTAATATCACCTTTATTGATGTAAGTGTAACGGGTGCGGCGTGGACCCCGTAGCAATATAACTGAAACTGGTTCTAGGTTTAACAGTCTTTATTAAGCAGGATCTTCCAGGAAGTGAAGCATGAAGAATACAGCAGGAATTGAACCCAGGTCTTCTGTGTGCCAGGGGAACACTTAACCTCAGGATCAGTAAGACAGGCAGGGATTGCAGGGAAATTGTGAGCCGTTCACAACTCACCACTGACCAGTTGGTTGGTTTAGTTCAGAGGTGGGGGAGGAGATGAGACTCTTTTGGAAGTCTCCTTTAATGGTTTTCCTTCTAGAGATCATGTCATTATTTTAGGTGCTCCAATGATCACGCCACACCCCTGATTGCCTGAGATTTTCCCATAAGCTCAGGGCAAGTCTGCAGATGTGCAGACCTGCACAGGGCTCATAAGAGTGATGAAAACTATTTACTATAGTCTTTATGCTTTTGACAATCTGATAAACAACTCGGAGGACCCCTCGAAGTCCCTCAGTATGGAGACTGGGCATTTGCAGGACATATTTGATGTCTTTGACTTTCATTTGAGAGATAATCTTGTTCATTGGCACCATGTAATATAGGATGTTTAATTCCTACTAATGGAAACTTGAGGTTAAATGAATCAGTTCAGGTTTTCACAGTTGCTTCCATTGTCCTACAGAACTGTCCAGGGACCATCTCAAGTGTCTTTGACAGCAGGGCACCACTGGTATTGGGCATCTTCGTAGGAACTGGAGTTCTTTTGGTAAGCAAATTCTATACATTTACATAAATAAAGCTTTGTTCAGAATTGGGGACTGAATGAAGTAAGATTATGTTTCCAATCCTGCATAAAAAAATTAATAAAAAAAGAGGGAAAAGCTCATGCTGCTCATTTCCATAACAGTATTTTAGGATTAAATTTTTGCTGTTAATATAAGTTTGAGGTTTACTTGTTTTTAATCTGATGATCATGTTCTAATCCTTCTTCACCCGCTATATTTCTTAATCAACACTCTTCCTGTCTTTTTTTTTATTTTACGTTTTCTCTTGTTCTTCCAATCATCACTGCCCAAAGGTCGTAGCTCTGATTTGCAGCGCGGTCCTCAGTTCACAGATTCGCCAGTCCACCTCATCTCCTCAGTACATTATCCTGACTAACAGCACTCCTGCCCTGGCTACCCCTCAGCCATCTCAGCATGACTTTGCCTCCACACCCTACCCCAACCAGGACCCGGTCGTCTTCACGCCCCTCTCTATGGCCAGCATCCCCGTGGCTCAGGCTTAGTGTGTTCATGTCAGTTTCACGCACACTGTAGGGCTGCTTTGATTTTATACCACAATGCTCTGGCATGAAGAATCATCGGTTTCTGTCAGCACGATCGCACCACCCATTAAAAAGGAAAAATCCATCCTAAAATACCTAAAACTGTAACGTAACACCCAGTTGTTTGGACTGTTGGAATGTTGCTTGTTTTATCTCATAAAAAAGGGAAACAAAAGCCGATGATTTGCCATAGTTTTTCCAAGCTTAAGTAGGTAAATTTGACAGCAATTAAATTTAATTAAAGGTTTATTAGCTCACTTAATTTTTTTTAGCAATCATCTGTCATTACCCTTCACAAGCTGGAAATTTTTTTCTTTTTCCTACAAACTTTGCATTTTTGTTTTTCACCTTTACCTCCCAATTTCATCCTACCCCTAAAACAGTGATTAGTCTTATTCTTTTCCTTTTTTTGCACAGCTGTTACAGTAACTGGGTTGGATTTGTCCTTTTTCTTGTTTCTCACCGAATATGTGGCTTTTTAAATTTTTACCTGTGCTTATTTTGTAGTTTGCTTGCGGTTAGTTTGGTGGCGGCAGCTGGGTGGTTTAGCCTCCTCGTCTCAAAACCAAATCACTGCACAGCTTTGTTCCATCCCTACTCTTTACTTCCCCTCCTTCTTCTGTGTCTGCATGACAGATTACTGCCCTGGTCTGCGCCACTATCCTCCTGAAACAGATCAAGAGAGTCCATCAGGACATCACTACGTATTATTCGACTGTGTACTAAGAGGAGGAGGATTGATTGGGGTTTTCAGCCCTTACCCTCCACCGCTTCATCAAAGACCATCACTGGAGACAACCAGCAGATTAGTGTTTACAGATTTTCTTCTTCGAATTTCTAATTTGTGATGCAAGCAAAGCTGAATCAAAAATACGTTTTTCAAATATCCCAAAACATCACATTTCTTACTTGGCATAAAAAAATAACACGGATCGTTTGATGTAAAGCCTAGGAGGTTTTTACATTATTGATCCTGTCCTTTAAATCTTAAAAACTTTAGTATTCCTTTTAATTTCAAGCTCAGAAAACCAGATCCTTATTTGTAACTGAACCTTAAATTTCAGTGTAACATTTTAACCACCGGTTAGGTGTTCATCACTCTGTGCTAAATCATGGCAGCTTTTAGATGATTGTGTTTTTGTCTGTTGCTGTACTTAGTGGGCCACTGGCAGATATCACTGTCAGAAATTTAAAAAGGGATCATGTAATTAAAAAAAACAAAAAACATAAAAAAGTTCATTTTTAAGATTGTAATAGAAAGTCAGCACCTTGAGTTAAGGTGCTTGGTTTCATCTTTATTCTGCATCACATCATCCATCCACCATGTTAAAAGCTGTAAAAACACTGGATGGTTGGTTTCAATTTGTGGCAATTTTGCTATCAAGTCTTGTTTTTAGTTTATACTTTTAAGTTTAAAGAGGTACACTGGAATTTTTTTTCCATATTTGTTTTTTATTAAAGCTGCATTTTATTCAGTTTCTTCCATTAATGTTTGTCTTGATGGTGACAGGACTGGCCAGAGAGTAAAGTCAAAGACCTTATTTGTGTGTAATATTCTGCAGGCTTTTGTTAGCAGGGCTTTTTCCATTAAGACTGCTGAAGGGAAACCTTTTGTGCCGTAACCCTTAAATGTAGCTTCTCTGTAAGAGCTAACCAATACTGAGGAAAAAAAAATGTTTTTTTTACTACTTTGTTCCCTCCATTCATGTCCAAGATTTAAAGGTTTAGAAAGCAAACTCCTGAATTTCTTGAACTGCTTGTTTTACTTCTCTGCATTCCTGACTGTTGCATTGCACAAGTTTTAGATAAATATATTCCATAGTCGATATTTGTGTTCACGTTTGCATAAAATGGCAAAAACCAATTGCAGTTGTGTAAAAGTGTCTTTATTTCATTGATCTGACACCACTACTGGGGCCTGCAAGGAAGGAAAAAAAAAGAAGTTAAAATGGCTACAAAAAAAAAACTGCAAAAAAACAGTTAGCAAAAATGAGTTCTTCGTGTGGAGCATGCACCCACTAGCTTCCTTCCACCGTAGCCGGATAGAGATTACAGGCATCCAGCGAGTAGCAGTTGTGGCAGGAAATGCCACAACGATGAGAGAAGTCAGAGGAAAACAGCCAAAATAGTCTGAGCTGACAAAGAGGATACTGACTGCTCTTTAATGGTGATCACTGAAGCAACTCGGTTCTCATGTTGAACCTAAAAGGTAGATTAGCCACAAAACACAAGAGACCTACGTGGATCCTTCATTTTCACAATATAGTAATTAGGGCTTGGACGATATGCTCTCCTCCAGATTCGATTCTTATACGATTTTTAATGGTGCAGATTCGATTTAAATTGAGAATCTTCAATATTGACTATTTTTAACGCCAGACCATGTGAAGAAGTTGATGTCTACAGACTATATCAGGAGGCATATTTCCCAAAAATGCACATCATGTGAATCAGTTTTTAAGATTTATGCAGCAGCATTACTGTATATTTTAACCAGTTGAAAGTGAAGCATTTAAATTAGGAAAAAAGCTCCTCTTGGCAAAGGAAATTCAGCAGCCAGACCATCATCCTGCTGCTATAATGCTGGACAAGTTTAAAAACAATATATTGATTTTTTTTAAACAATTTTTTTTTTTAAATATCTGAAAATCTTCTTCCCCCACCCCTGATAGTAATCCTCTGGGAGCAACAAGAGTTTGCTGTAATAAAAGGATTCAATCTTGTTAAATACCAGAATCTCAAAATCTTAAAAGGATGTTTACCACAAACATCTGGATGTGAAAAGGCTGCTTAAAGAAGGCTCCATCAGCAGATTACTCCCAATATATGCCCCATGTCGTCTGACGTAAAGCTTTCAAGTCTAATATCTACAGGATGTCACATTACGTTTAACTTACATTCATTAAAAACATCAGATTGTCATAATATTAAATTTGTTCCTTTAGGAGCTTACCTTTAATGCAGCTTACTCTACAGTCTTCATCAGCAGGTGAGCATCTTTCTGACAGGCATAAAAAGTAAACCTGAGTAAGAAACAAGAGGAAAAAAAAGATTAATTTCCTAATCCACACTTTATTCAGCCTGAACATGACTGGAAATCATTCTGAAGCTGTCAACTTGTATGTTTAGTGTGTTGTGTGGGAGGCACCTCTGGGTCCTGCAGGAGCGAGTATCCTCCATGAGCCAAGTAGGTTAAACTTTCCAAGGGAAGGGAGGGAAAGCTGCTGATTTTAATCCTCCGGATGTGGTGGATGTTTGGGGAAGGAAGCAGCTGGGAAAACCCCTGACTGGGACAACTGGATGACACATCGATCCTTACAACTGAGAACTTCTGATGAATTCAATGTTTTCCCCATTTTGTTTTGGTGGCTGAGAAGCTGCCTTCAGCTACCATAATGTTAAAAAAAAACACATTTAAAAAGAACCCTAAATTTTATAGTAACATTGTTAAAGGCCAGCCAAGCTGAATGTACACTTCATGTCTTCTAATGATCGTGGTGAATTTAGCTCTCGTCATGATTAAGCTGCAGGAGCCACATTTTTATCTGGGAGCAGAAGAGGCTGGTAAAGTTTTATCCAATCACTGTAATAGGAGCCCAAACACTTCTGATTTTGCTCATAGCTGCAAATTTTTAACACAAATTTAAAATTTGAATGAACAGAAAATATCAGTCCACACCCAAAAAATCCTGTTCACCACAAACAGCAGGAAGAGCTCACTAGTGCCAGCACATATTTCAAGTACAATTAAAACAAGCCGAGTCATGCCAACTTTACTTTTACCCAGTTATCTGCCGGTAAACATACCCGTCATAGAAAATGATCCAGCTGGCATATGGAGTTAGAGTGTAAGCCAGACATGAGTGAACCAGCAGCACCAGGTTGGGGTCTGATGGACCCAGCAGTTTCAGCTCCACATAAACAGGTTTGCCTTGCAGGAAGCTGAGAGGCAGGTGAGCTTCGGGGTAGTACCTGGTGAAGGATTCATCTACAAGTAGAAAAAAAAAAGAAATAAATTGAAACATTAAAAAGAAAAAACTCAGCAAACTAGGTATGATTTAGGCCACAAAAGTTTAGTTATTCCCCTCATCACATGATAAAAATGTCAAGATTTTCAAAAGCCTCTTGCTCCATGAAGTGACATTTAAAAAAAACCAACAAAGAACCTGTTGCGAGCCTCAGTAGCACGGAGACAGCAGCTGGTGTTGGCTGGACGGGAGGCTGACCCATCATATGGAAGCGGACTTCACCTGCAGTATGTGGGGACGAGCTACATCCCACTGTCAACCTACACACATGGAAAAGATGGATAAGATGGCAGGTCTCAGGATCACACAAAGGATGCATGAAGTGTTGCAACCTAACAGGATATATGAAGAAGTGTTTATGGTACATTTATATTAATGACCACCGCAGTTCTCACTGCAATGTTTAGAAGAGAGCTGTATGGACTCAGTTCAACACAGTCAGGACTTCTTTACTTTGGTTGACTCAGCAAATACTTTAAACTCCTCTGTAAAAAAAAAAAGCCCTTTGATGTCTCTTTATACAACATTTTCACACAAAAACCCAAAACTTGCCAAATTTTTATTGAAAGCCTGTCTCTGTTCAGACAGAAAAGGCAAATGGGACTGGAAATGTGTGCACACCAGGCCTGTAGTAGAGGGTGAAACTTTGCAACGACACACCCTATGGGTGCACTACATCCTCAGACCGGTGACTTGTTCTCCCAGGTCTTATCCAAACGCATTCTCTTGGTAATCCTCTACTTTTATAGAGGTTTATTGATTACCAGGTGCATGTAATCTGTGTCTTCACTGGTGACCTAAATGTTGCAGCACAAACAGAACATGGAGGCGCCATTGCTATTGTTCATGGGTGTAAAGAGGCATTTAGATAGTTTGTGTATCAGCAGCTGAATCTGGGAGATTCCCAAGACAACATTGTGCAAACAGTCTGTGCTGTACGTGAAGAGCTTCGTTTGGTTGCCAACTCATTCATGGATTGAAATATAAAATACTTGAGTCAGTGAAAAGGGGATGCTTTTTATACCAGATACTAATGTGCAACATAACATCCCCGATAGCATGTTTGTATTGTCAATATCAGCATACTTTTCAATGAATTATTTCTTTTTCTTTTTTAAATGAAAGAAAAATGTTATTTCTCAGTGAAACACTTTCGTGCTGAAATAACAGTGCATGATGCACAGAAAAGTAGTATTGAAACAACAAAAAAAACTAGTATCAAATGCTTCCACTGTAGTGTGGATATATTCCCTGCCCTTAAAAACGCATTCAGGAATGGTGACACTTTATAGGCCACTAAAACAATGTGTGTAAACAACAACAACAACAACATACCTTACAGGAGAGTTCACGTGAGCAGAAGTGGTGCCTTTATGTGACTGGATACCCTGGACTTCCAAAAGATGAACCGCCGTTGGACCAAACATCTGAGACAATGTATGAACAATTATTTCACAAGCTCCAATCTGATACATGAAATAAAAGGAAGTTCCCTCTGGGATTTATAAAGTATGACAGACATTTCTAGATTTTTTTTTTTTTCAAAACAAAATACAAACACAAAAAAAGATAAAAAATAAAATAAAAAAAAGTGTGCGCAGAACTGAAGTCGGATAAGGACAGGGTATTGTTTGTTTAGTCAAATTAGTGTCTACACGCCTTATAAAAACACTGCTACATCCATATTGTGTTTGTGAAGATAGATTTACTGTGAAATGTTCTGCAACTCAGAACATTTACATTGTTAGGAGGTTAAGGGGTTCATACTTTTATCTCTTTTGTAAAAAGACCCTAAAACAGTTTTATCAAGTCAGGTGACAAAAACTTTTCCTGGCAAGTGTTTTTGCCCTTCTTTAGAAACCATGTTGTACTTAGGATTGAATATTTCTCAGCAGACTCGGTCATCTCAGCTAGTCTTTTGGTACATCCACAGACATTCATGCCTATAAATGTCATCCCTCCATTCTGTACTTCACTGTCAGGACAACACTGCCCATGGTACTCCAGGCCAGGTTCATAATAACCATGTTGGATTCAACAGTCTAAAAAAAATATTTGGTTTTGAATGTTTAGAAAAGGAAATGCTTAGATGAATAAACAGTATGGTTATTGAGGTGTGATGTAAATACAAATCATTTGACATTCAAATAAAATAGCACTAGGATACAGGCGCTCCTACTGTAAACAAGGATACATGCAGGAGTCTTACATGTTTGTTTACTCCACAGCCATCCAGAGGCAAAATGTAGATGTCAAGGTCTGAGGTCAGCTTCTGCAGCATGCAGGACACATTACTGTCCTCCGAGAGAGAGGCAGGGACCACGGTGGGCTCCGTCACAGAGTCGGGCATCGCAAAGACAAAATACAGCCCGACTGTGCCATCTGTTGACCCGGATACACACATGCAAACAAAAAAAACAAAAAGACTTATGTTGTCTTGGTTACAGTTACAGCAATTAAAACAAACAAGCAGTAAGCAACGAACACAAACTAGTGAATTCAGGCTTCAGCTAGTTTCAGATCACATTCTTTGTTCATTTCAAAACAGGTTTCTTTTAGTGAGACACCCACCCTGCACAGAGTATGAGCAGCAGCCCAATTGGTTACTACAGCCAATGTCTGACACAGGTCCGAAGCCACAGGGTGGGACAACGGGAGTGTACGGATAAGGTTTGTGGTGAACTGAAAAAGAGTGAAAACAAAAAGCAGAACAAGTCACACAAGAAATCTTTTGTTCTAGAAGCATAAAAGATGTTGCATGGCATTACTTCAAAGAGTTTGCTTTAGAGAAGCCTTAACTTCAGCCTGGCTGGCCTTCCTCTGCCCCCTAGCTGTGATCTAAAGTATGCCACTACGCTCCAATACCAAGAACAACTCAAAAGACTGATGCATGAAAATACTTTAGCATTGAAACATCTCAACTTAAGTTACCTCCCATTTTATTATCCAGCTTGTCTTTGGCCTCGTTTCCACTGCGTTGCCGAAAATACGGACTGTGTTGTCCGTACGGATGTTGCCGAGTACCGTAGTAGGAATACAGACTATGAAAGGGATTGTACTGAGACGCAGGGATGCTGGGATACGCCGTCTCCGAGGAACGAGCAAACCGTTGCATCCTGCCATAGTCCAAGTTGGAGGGAAGCTGAGATTTAGAGCTTGTAGATGCTTTCTTGGAGTATTTACTGCCTGGAGGGTATGATTCCTGGTTGTATTTGGCCACTTGAGGTTGGTAGTAGAGGTAGTAATAGTAAGGATACAACAGTTCATTCTGAACATCATACATGGATTTAGTGGGTGAAGCAGTGGTTTGAGGTCTGAGGTGGGATAAAGGCTGAACTGAAGAGAAAGATGCTCGAGGAAGAGGATTTGGATTTTTGGATGAAGCTGCAGGCGCATGTTTGCCTGCACCAGGTCCAGAATACATGAGATACTGGTTATAGTAAGGGTGGTAGTAGCACTGGTACGGATTAGCATTATAGATGAATCCTGGAGTGGGAAGAGAGGGTTGCTCGGTAGGGGGGACTGCAACAGGGTCTGGTCTTTGGGGGTAACTTTGCGTGACTGCCGGAGTCGCGGGTGCAGGAAAGGTCTCGTCGTCGCTCAGATTTGCTTTGATGTTGGACGAAGCGTCACTTTTATCTGCGTTTGGCTCATTTGTGTGCGGATTCATGTTGGTTCCGTCACGTCCTGGGGATGAGGATGAATGAGGGGAGCGCACGGAGGATACATTTGCAGATGCAGCCAAATCAGGACGCAAAAGACCCAGCTTCTTAGCCTCGCCTTTAGCAATCTGTGGAAAGTAATAGAAATAGTGGTATGGATAGGGCTGTGGAGGGTAAGGTGAGACTTTGTGAAGACGTTTAGAATTTGTTGTGAGAGCGTGAGCATAGGAAGCAGTTTCAGGTGGAGAGGTCTTGCCTGAGGCATCTTTGCTGAAACGCTCAGATTGCTGCACAGCTGAAGTAAAGGGCTGAAATTGATAGTTCAGAGAAGCTGAGGACAATCCTCCAGGAACCCCTGGACCTGGATCAGGGTTTTGAGGAGTGCCACGAAGAGGAATCTTGGGGTGATGGTAGTAGTGGTAGTACGGGCTGAAATCATGACTTGGAGGCCGGGAATGAGGAGCATTAGCATCGGTTGGAGAGCTCGTCGCATCGGCACTGTGCTTCTCAGAGAGACCCGAGATGGGAACTTCCTGGTTTTGCTTTTGATCCAGATACGCCAGAACTGAATCCTGCGAGCTTTCGTATGGCTTCCCAAGAGGAATCTTTTGGAAGTAGTGGTCCTGATAGTTTTCCTGGGAGCCGACAGAAGGAAGAAACTGTAAACTAAATGTCGCCTCAGGAGTCAAAGACGGTGGAGTAGGAGGGTTGTATGGATCATGTCCTTTAGGATGATCATAGCCGTGTTCTAATGTAGGGTGGGGATAGTAGGGCGGAGCCAGGTAGAAAGGGGGGATCCACGGCACAGATCCCAGGGATCCCACCACGGGTTTTAGTCCCTTCCTGATGAGATGAGGAGGGCTGTCAGCCAGGTGTTGAGTGATCGACAGCTCGTCGAGGGTGGAGACAGGACAGGCCAATGTGAAGATCCTCGGTCCCAATTTTAGGTAAAGTGTGTATTT
>JBBBVU010000022.1:3552133-3574511 GCA_037177055.1 Atherinosoma microstoma | reverse complement strand
GCCTTGTCAGTGATTACATTTTGATCATGTCATTAAAAAACATGATAAATTAAAAAATATTAGACAAAAAGACAGCAGCAAAATAATTCATACAAAAGAATCAGCCCCCTAAATCGTAACTTCACACAAGAAGTAAGGTAGTTTGTGTTTGGCTTTCTCCCCTTTGATAATACCAATTGATAATTAGGTATAACATTCTGGAGAAATGGGATAACCACTGGCTCCAGAATCTCATGCTGATTTGCCTGCCTATCAATCAGTTGCTCATCAGACATCTGTGACTGACACACAACCAGCAGCGCTTGGAGCTGAAAACAGAGTGAATACTAACAGGAGAATATTGCAGGGAACTCAGGCCTATTTTTTGAAGGTTTTACCCACATGTTTAGCTGTGTTGCTCATTCCACAGAAGCACAATCCTTGTAAGTTATACCGTGTTTTAAATGAAAGGTTTTGAGTAATCAGGCTTTCCATTGATACAACACCAACTGCTTTGATCAAAGGGGCGAAATAAGCGACCCAACACAAATTTCCTTATTTTGTGTTAAGGTAAGAATAGACTAAATTCAATTAAATGCATTGAAAAGGTTTTGATATGGAAAAAATATATACCTGTAGAATTCAAAATTTGTGTCTTCATCCTTTTTTTCTACTTAATATATAAAAGTAATCTAAATGTGCTGAGACTAAAAATTTTTTCAAATCTATTGTCGATAACAAACCACATTTCAGAGCAATCTGACCTGACACTCGCTGTGTGCATGTACAAATATACAGTTTGTTAGGTTGTTTATGTTTCCCAAGAAGTGTTGTCATCATCAGTCACAAAGAAAATGGAGAATATCAATCACATGGATCCATGTTTATTCCCACTAATGCGTTTTGGTTTACAAAGAAAATCCCAAGTCCTCGTTTTTAAGTGTAACTCTTTGTCCACTAGAGGACAACAGTGCATCGCACTAGTATAGCATGTGGCTCTGCCCATTTGACAGATCTCCACTTATCCAAAATCAAAGTTACATGACCTTTGCCCTGTTTTTTTTTTTTTTGTTTTTTTAAGTAATCCTTTTGGTTTGTCTGACTCAACTTGTTATCCGACTGTTAAAGTCACTTGCGGTGGAGGAATAACTCCTCTCCATACTCATTACTATTTCATTGGTTATCACATATTTAAACCAGTATTTGAAATTTCCACCACTGATGCCACTGTCACAGTTTGTGACATTTTCTGTGTCATCTGACTTGCCACAGCTCTCCCTCTGACAATCTCATCTCCACATTGTGGTCATGATGTTGTCAGCTGAGGTCTGCCCTTAGTTTCTCTCAGTGTTCCACCGCTACGCTTGTGGAGTTTTCAAACAAATCTCACAAATACATGCAGACTAAATCATGTTCACTATACTTCATAAAGAGGATCTTAATCTAGTAGTGGAGTGGGGTGGATGGTTTGAGGGGGTGGGGGGTGGTGAGGGGCGTGGCAGTAGGATGACTCATATTTGTAGTTGCCTAGCTACAGCAAGGAGTTGTTTTCCGTAGACTCAGAGCGTAAGTACGGTGTGCATGATGTCTGGGTTTTATTGAAGGAGGAAGGCTTAGTGTGGGCGGCACGAAGGCAAGGGTGGCACGGAGCAAGAGTCAGGAGGAGCAGACATTTTTCCCAAAGTGGGGAAGAAATCACGTGACGAGAAACTGGAATTAAATGTGGTAATGTCAGCAAGGAGGGGAGGAGAGAGAGAGTTTCACAAAAAGAGTGCTCAGGGGGTGAGGAAGTGAATCAAGAATGAAAACCCCTGGCTAGTATCCATGGAAACGGGTTGGCTCTATTAAACACAAGGAATTATGGGTGGTTTTCTTGTTTTTATTGAACGTAAACAGTGGCTGGGATCCACCACCGAATAAAAACTCACCCTGCAGGAAGTTGTATAGCTGCTGTTCAATGTATCTCATTTTCATGTAAACAACTGGTTTGCAGCCTACAGGGCGGCATACTCAGAGACATTCTGCATGTTTCACATGTTCGTTGATGTCTTAATTTGATTTTAAACTCCCCTTAACTCAAAGATTACCTCCGACTGTCTATGGTTCACATGACCAGTAGCCCTTCTCTTCTGTTCTCTTCTGTTCTCTTCTGTTCTCTTCTGTTCTCTTCTCTTCTTTTCTCTTCTCTTCTCTCAGTTACACTCATACTGAAAGGTGTGAAAGAGGCAAAGGAAAAGGAGACAGGAACAATGCTAAGGTAGATACGAGTGAGGGTGCCAGGACTGGGTATAAAAGGAGTTTCCAAAGATTTAATCTTATGCAGAAGGTGGGAAACCCGTTGTCATTCAGTCCAGTCTGCTGTACTCCTCCAGAAATTAGGGCTGTCTAAGTTAACACGTTAATGACATGTCAACGCAAATTTAACTTTTTTTTAAACGCACGATTAACGCACACACGTGTTGTTTAAGGAAGTGATACAGAAACAAAGTTGTGGTTCTGAAGCAGAAATGGACACAGAATGGATCTTTTACACAGACAGTAAAACTTTCTCTGTCTCTGGACAATTTCTGGTCTGTGTGTAAAGTCATTCAACCTCAAGCGAGTAAATAAAACAAGTAACTAAGGAGCCTTATTCTATAACTGCAGGTACATAACTGCTTTCAGGAGTAGTAAAAACATGATAAATATCTTGTTATGGTACATTTAGAAACAGATAAAAAAGCAACTCAGGACACTCATGTGATGAATCGCAATTAAATATTTTGATTGGCCGATGGTCCAACCAGGAATATAGCCTGAAACTGTATTATGCAAGGAGGAAGTCAGATATCAAACAGCAGAAACTGTAAGCAAACAGTTGTGCAACTGTAAATAGTTTGATTATGACATACTCCAGTACTCCAGTAGAAGATGATACTGCTAGAAAAAATAGTTCTAATACATCCGCAAGGATCCAGTAAAAGTAGTCTAGTAAAATAGTTGGTCCACAACAGATCTAATTCTGTGGTGGAAATCACAGCATAGGCTCAGAAACACTCCTGAAACAGTTAATTACTACTTCTACAACTTAACCTGAGCTAATTCAAGATGAACTGAAATCAGGAGGGAAACTGATCCGTACTGATGAGTGGATCAGGTATGGCGACATTGGTAGGCAATGTTTTATTTCATGGAGATACTAAGCTGTGGGAAAGAGAGATGATTTACGCAAATAGTAATGTGTCAGAATTACATAATCAAGAGACAATTCAGTAATGTGTGACATTCTTATTTATTTGTTTAGTTGTATAGTGAATGAACTCAGTATTATCACATATAAAACATAGATATATTTGATGCAACTTACAATATCTTGTAGATAAACAGAGTCTGGTCTCAAATTATGAGTCCTGTCATTTCACAATATATTCCAATAAGTCTAACATCCTGCCCTGCACTTTTACTTCAACCTCAATTAGTTGGCTTATAATTTGGCAAGCAACAGTCTATAGGCTGCAGGAAAGCATTAAGACTATCGAACAGTCTTTTTTCACCAATCAGAGCCCTGCTTCGGATAGACTACAGCAAAAAGGACTTGTGCTGACCAACACTATGATGGAGAGGGAAAATGGGTCCCCTTATTAGGTCCTGTTACCTGAGCATAAAGGATATGGATGCCTCAAGCTACTTTTCTGTCTGCTTGGAGAAACCACTGCAAGGAGTAAACAAATGTCTTGCAATGAATCATGGGGTTAAGGTCATTTAAAATCATTTATACTAATTAATCATACATTTTACACAACTTATTTGGTTGTAGCCGGATAAACATGATAAACATCTGAGAAGCACTATTAATGTGTAAAACCCCTCAAATTCCTCTTTGTATATTATGTTGTAAATAAACAATTGAAAGAAATTAAAATATGAATGAAATTGAAACAAAATGTAAGTCATTTTTAGTACCTCAATAATAAATCAGGTAAAGCTGATCAAATGTTTGGATCATCAACAATGTGCTGAGATTTTTATCTATTTAATCCAATGATAGCTTAACTTGCCGAAACATTAAAGGAATGAAATAAAGAATGGATGATTCTTAAAAAAATGAAATAGAATAATAAGAAAAGATAATTAAATAAGAATAAAAACAGAAACTAAACTAAACTGAAATAAAATAAAATAAAATAAAATGAAATTAAATTAAAAAAAAGACCATAATAATAATTTGGAAAAAAAAACCTCACAAGTTCTTAGAAAAATCAGCTGCTAAGAAAAAAAGATAACATGAATTGTTTTATTGGTTCTTGTTTTATTCTTGTTGCTGTACGGCTCACATGTTTACTATTTTCCATCTTGAATGTGAATGTGTCGAAAATGACAGCATATACTCACACAATGGGAATGAGAGATTTCCTGGAAAAAAGAATGAGTAATCATCTCACCGCTGAGCAACATAAACAGCAAGAGGCAGAAAGGAAACTGTGCTTGAATTTATTTATTTAACTTCTCCTCTTTTTTCTCTAGTTTCCACGGTGATTTTTCACTCCCATACAGATAAATGACTGTGCAGTATGAACAAATAAATATGAATGCCTCCAGAAATGGGGGCCATGTGCAGCTGCCTTTGGAAATCAAATGAGGAGGGGCTCATGTAGTTTTGCATGTGTGTGACTGTGAAGCAGCTTATCATCAAAACCAGCCCGGTGACACCAGTTGCAGGTATGAGGGTGATGGTAAACTTTTCCAGTTACTTAACAGCCTGGGGAGAGGTGGGAGTTTCAACAGCAACACTTAGAGGAGCTCTCACATCACATCTCACTCGACATTACCCACGTAAAGCCTACTAATGTGCTCTGAGGCTGTTTTAATAAGAGGAGTGTAGAAATCTCAGGGCAGGGTGCGACATTGTGTAAAAAGAAAGGCGAAGGAATGAGCGCAGTGAGACAGTCGACCACAGACGGGGAGCTTTACTATTGTGTAAAGCGGCGGTGACTTGGCTGTGGTTGGGCTGACTCTGCTGGCATGTAGGCACTGCTCTGCTGGCTTTGTTTCACACAGTCGTGCTGAAATGCTGCTTCACAGAGCCTCCTCATCAACACCTTAATGAAGGGATTTGGCCATTACTCAAACTAAAATAGCACTCTGTCCTGCTGCATGCTTTGTTTGTCTGTTTATATTAAATAGCTGGCATTTATCTGATGCTCTTTTTCAGGATAATTTAACAAATGTCAAAAAGATGAATGGTTAACATTACCAAGGTAATAAAGATCTGTTCATTAGGAATGCTAGGCTCAGATAGGAGACCCGTTGCGAATGTTGAGAAGGTAAACTCATCTTGGCAGGCCTCGTAACTCATGTTCCACCAAGTAAAATGTCAAAGTGTAACACAGTTCAGTTCCAGTGATTTTTGAATAGCAGATTCAGCTTTTTAATGATCCCACAGCGTTCAATAAACTGTGTTCCTGAACCTGCCAACCCTGAGAAGTAGTGCAAGGAATCATTAATAATATGTGTGCATACAATTCTTGGCAGGTTAGACAATATAAGCGCCCCGAGTGATCCTTCATGACTCTGGTTTTTCCAGTACTGATCTGCAGTAGCACAACAAAGACCTGATTGTTGAGCAGAGCCGCCCTATTGGTCTTCCTCAATTGTAACCCAGAAATGGGATTTGTCCAATCGTGTTTGGAGCTCGAAAACGTGTTGTGGCTACGCTCGTGCACCGCCCCACCTGCTGTGGCCAAACATCCGCTGAGTTTTTAAAATCATAGACTGATGCATGACTCATGGCGTTTCCCTTCCCAAAAATACATCAAGAACAGAAATAAAAGGCTTCTTGCATAACTCCACGAGCAAAAAAAGAAAAAAAGAAGTTGTTTTTGCTCTTCAGCCATTCACTTTGGTTTTTACCCAATCACTCTCAGTGCTTTTTGTGAGTTTTTGATGCATTAATGAAGCTGAAGGGAGTGGCGTCCACACTGAATGCATACACACTGCAAACAGTGGGTTAACTCACCTGCAGGGTGGGGTTGAGACACCCAGGATATTAGCTGGTCCAACCACATTCTCTATTCTCACCTTTTTCTCAGCCTGCCTCCGTTTTGTGATCTGCAACCCACAGATCATCTTCAGGTTATGTATCATACACGGTGGTGGTTACAGTTGCATCACTGCATAGTTATTTATTTATTTATCTAAGTCCCGAGTCAGATTGCACAAGTTGTTAAAGGCTATCGTGTTTAAGAGCATGCCCCTTTCTTTTCTGCATCCAGGGAGTTTTCAGTCAGCTTTGGGTGGATCTGTTGGTCTTAGTCACGCATTTTTGGCAGGATATGACAGATGTGGAGAGGTTTTGTGGAGGTTGAGCAATTTCAAGGGACTAAATTCTTTCCCATCGGGATGTGGGCGGGACTTAAAGTGACATGTTCAAGGTGTGGCGCCTGAAATACACACAGTTTAAAATGAATGGACGGATTCACCCAATTTTTTTCTTCCCCCTTAGTTACTATCATCTGTAAAGTCAGATTGTTGTGTTTCTGTTGCTGTGTTAAACTAATGACCCTATTAAAATGTAGCTACACAGCTGGGCCCTAAAGGTCTGCACTGGTCGGTTATTTATCTCTGAAACCGGTTATTACCCTGCTGACTCATAGGCTGACATGATACTGACCAGTTTCTCTGCTAAGTCCTTCTCAGTGGTTTGTTGGTAGTTTTAAAGCTCATTAGTAGCACACAATGACCTCAGTCTCCCAGCCTGCACACGGATAATTTCATCTGTTTCATCTGCTTGTGTGTGTAAAATCGCTTAAAATTCTTCTCTTCTTCTCTCTGGTACTGATGTCAAACTTTTCAACTAATGGTGCATGTTTTCCCAGAACTTCAGAGTCACTGGTGTGTCCGTTGAAAATTTCAGATTTTTATTTGCCCAATCAAATTAAAGAAATACAAAGGTGCAAGGCTGAAGCCTCTTCACACTCTAATCATTTAGTCATCTAGTAACAGGGAACACCCAGTGTGCCACCTTCTGATGACATCGTGATTAATGTAGGTTCCAACTGTCTCATGATTTTCTCTTTAAAGGGATACTGTGTAACTTTAACCCAGATATCAGCCTAATGTGAGTAATCATGGATGATTTCTGGGGTCATTATCCAGTGCTTGACGTGTCGGCGCCCCGAGGAGGCTGCCCTCTTCAGAAAGCAGACATTGTAACTTTGCAGGAGCGGATCCGTCTCTCATGGGATCATGTGACCTGGAGCGCTTTGCTTTACGGCTCCCCCTCTATAAACACAGAGGGCTCTGCTTTGTGCTGCTTTCTCCTCTTCAATGGAAAGTCTGTCATGACTGAACAAAGTACAAAGGTGAAAACAGTGTCTGAGGAGGCCAGAGAGAGAAAATGGGAAAGGGATCATGTGGCCTGTGGGAAGTTACAGGTTTAGCGCCCCTAGTGGCCAAAATTTACACAGTATCCCTTTAAGTTTTATTTTAAATCCTTTCAGTGTTTCAGTCTTTGACCCGTGATGTGACTCATTTTCTTTCATTCTCTGTGTGCAGAAGTCTTAAACTGGTCTTGTTTCTGGAGGTTTTTCAAAGTTTTTGTTTGGAAAATTTGCTGGATTTTCACTCATTTTCAGTTCAGTCCTTTTACTGGACCATTTTTATTTTCTAAGCCTTCTAACTCTGACCCACAGATCTTTCAATCATAAAAAAAGATAAATATCTCAAGGGATCAACTCCGTGTTGTGTCAACACATAAAAGACAACTTAGCAAAGAACAGATTTTAAAGCTCTGTGTCACTAGCGACCTGTCACAAAGACACATACAGTACCGTTCCAAAGTTTGGACACACCTACTTATTAAATGTGAATGGATAGGTGTGTCCAAACATTTGAATGGTACTGTATTTTCTTTAGATGCATCCACTAAAAATGCCAAAGATAACACAGTTTGACAGGCAAAATAGTGTTTTTGAACAAACAAGGTGATTCCTAAAGAGATATAGCTGAAAACTTGACATATCCTTAGTGTGGTGAGCACAGGGTCCTTAGAAAACTGGACAAATTCAGGAGGTCGCAAGGTAAAACTCCTGATAAAATCAGGAAAAAGCATCTTGACCTTCAGCTGATCCATTTACTGTTTTCTAAAAACTCATCAGAAACAGTCTCCATAGAAGGGTGGCTGTCATAAATGAATTATTTTAGGGAGAGAAGGCTAAATTATTCAAAAAAGACACAAGAAGTGGACTATTAGTCAGTGGCAACATCCAAAAAGGAGATTTGGAAAGTCCTCCAACACCCTGTTTTCCTGACAATATATACAGAAATGAGGCGCGGCTCAAGACTTTTGTGCATTACTGTAAACCAGCAGAAGTTTCAACCAACTACACAGGATTACTAACTCACTTGGATTTAAACTAATATCTACATTATCAGTAAGACAGAATCGGGCAACTTTAAAAGCAGTTTTCAGCTCCTACTTGATCTCATAATGTAACAGGATTGTTCTTACATCTGCATTCTTCTTTGTAATTAAAGCCTGGGACAAAACAAATGAATCTTTAATGTTAGATTAGTAGATAAACTCAAGGCCATTGAGAGATTCTCCTTCACACTGAACTTAAACCATGTGATGTGCTCAAGAAACAGATGACTTTGACTCACTGGACTCATTCGGACTATGTCAGTCAGCACCAGCAATTAAACGGCATTGATGAGTAACATGTAATGAATTTGCTGCAGTTAGAAATTTCTCAACCCCCCCCCCACCCCTTTTACTGAAGCAAATACTTGCACTCATGTACCTCCACCTACTTTTCCCTCGATGGCAACTAGCAACATTCTTTCATCCTGAAACGTCTTCCTCTGGAACAAAAGGGGGAAAAGACGGAGGGTGGTGACCAGGAAGAATCTCTTCTCAGTCAGTAGTATGTTCACGAGTCTTTAGTGCCCACTTTTGTTTGTATAAAACTTACACACAGCAACAGCAGTGTGCGATTAGATCGGTTGCCATGGCAGCGATCAGAGTCAATATAGACCAGGGTTTTAGGAGTCTCCCCGCTCAAACGTTGGTGAGTCATCAGAGTGAATCGAGGCCGTCAGCTGATTGACAAAGACACCAAACACCAAACACAAAGGAAAAATCTGCCTGTTTTCAGATTTCGTGTGAGTGTGTGTTTGTGTGTGTAAATCAGCCGGAGAGGAAAATGAGGGCAGGACAGGGGGGGGGGGGGAAACGGTAGAGCAGCAGGAGGAGGGGGAGAGAAGACAGACAGGCAAAGAGGCAGCAAGAGGCTTGTCTGGGGTGTGGACATGAAAAGAGGGCCGGGTCAAAGTGGGCGGATGGGCTGCTTCTTGTGTTTGTGCATTTAGACCCGCAGCCTGAAATTAGTATCATTGAGAGAAGAAGGATTTAGACTTGAAGAGACACACAGGCATCTAACAGTAAGTCAAACATCCCTCCTTTGCTTTTTAAATCTGTTCTTTCTTGTTTTCTCTGTAGCCGGTCCACAGATTGAACACAGTGATCTTTAAAACAGACTTGATCTTGATTTGATTGATCATTTTTTAAACTCTTATTCGAGACTGAGGAACTGAGGAACAGAGTAAAGGCAGGTGTAAGGACACCTGTTCACCTTCATGGTCTTTACTTTCCTGCTACTCTACAGCTTCTGGACAGGTTGGGCTGGACAGATGTGTCTGGATGAGTTGCATCTTCTAACCTCAATCGGGCTTGTTTAACAGAAAAGGTGCAACTTTAATATCAGATGGGAGTCTCTCTGTGGGAAAAGTTGACAAGTTTGTGTAGATTTTTGGGAGATATTTCATCAAACTGTCCCACAAGCGTGTTTCAAATGAAAAAAAAAAACATATTTAAGTTTTCATTTCCTGGTGCAGAAGCATCTTCTTGGAGAAGATGACTCAATGGAACTCATTTGTATTTTAGTTTTTAGTGCTTCAGGATGATATTTCGCACAGAAACTGTTGACACACTTTCTGCAGGTTGTAGCTGTTTAAAGCAGGTGAAAGGTGGAGAATAGCTGCAGGCCTGGTGTCATGTAGACCAGCTTACCGCTGGTAAAACTCGTGTCTGTTTAAGTGACACGGAGCTGGCGAAAATGTGCGTGCATGTCTGCGTGGACCCAACCCTGGACCACTCCTTTACCGAGGAAAGAACCAGCACATTCCACATGTGACGCCGCCTCTGATCTTCCCTGGAGTGGCCTCAGCACAGGATATAAGCAAACACAGTTCATGTGCACATGTATGATTACTGACACCGATATACTAACTAAGCTCCTTTTATTATGATTCATGCTTTAATTACAGATGAAACCTTTTTATGCATTCTTTTTTGGAGGAGGGGGTACCATTGTCTGACAGGGCATCAGATCTGCTAGGTGAGGGATTAGCATGTGTTCTTCAGTTATTTCAGGGAGTGGTTTCCTTTAAGCGCCAGACAAGACCAAACTCATCCAGCCATCATCAGCTTCACTCCCCAATCAGCTCCGTCATTCTCCCTGCCAGCCGCGTCTCTTTGCCCATAACCTGATTTTCCTCGTTGATTTCTTATCTGTCAGCACCTTTACATCGGCCAACCGCCTGATTCCTGATATAAACATGATCATGAGCTCTATTTGCATTTTAAATGAGATTCAGTTGGCTGTAACTCAAAGCGATGTGACGTGGAGAAGCCGCGCCCTGATTGGTTGCCAGGTTTTGGCTTTGATTTGCTGTTGTGAATGAGTGTGTGCAGGGGTTTTTCTGTTTGTTTGCTTCTATTGCACAATAATCTGTCATAGTTACATTAAATCCATTCAAAATAAATGTATGAAAGGTGAAAAAAAAACCCTCTTCTTCTCTTCATTTCTTTCCAGCACAGTCATCATGCTGATTCTCCTCGCTGGCATCTTCGTCCTCCACATCCTAGCCATCATCCTCCTCCTGGTGGCCACTATTGACAATGTGAGTAATTGTGGCTTACCTGAGCATGATCACCCACATCCTGACTAATCCCAGTGACTGGTTAATCACCTGTGATGATTGTTAACAACAACTTACGTCTGACGGGTGTCTGCCTGCCCGGCTCTCTGTCATCGCTTAAGGCCTTCATTCCTTTTCTACGAGGGGTCCACTCTTCTTCTGTTTGGGTCGAATATTTGACATTTCTGCTTGTCAGATTTGCCGGCCGTGTTGTCATCACCCTGTGTCACGCATCCATACACGCTTCACACACACACACGTAAAATATGCAAGACTTCCACCTGTGCTGTAGTGAGTGCACAGCAGAGGGAGATTTGTACACATTCCTCATGCTTTGGATTTTTGTCATGTCTCCTAAACACATGCCAGACAGGGTGAACACACATTCTCCTCTTCCTTCTCTGAATTCAACACGTTTTTTTTTACCTCATTCAGCTTGTTCTTTTAAAAATAGAATTTCATCTAAATGGATTTTGTCACATGGTTTGTAAAAGTTTTGTGTCTCTGTACTTCCTGTCAGGCCTGGTGGACAACTACTGATGTGTACACCGATGTGTGGGCCCGGTGGATTTACCAAAATGGAGCGTGGAACTATACTGAGCTCCCCACAGGATCTCACTACCCAACAGGTGAGAAACATCCTGAACAGGAAATGAAAGTCATATTCGAGGTTGCTTTTTGGCTCCAAAACTAAAAAAAAAAAACTGTCTTGCTTTAGGAAGTCTCTGTGAGAACATGCAGTCAGAGAACACAAATAACATCAATTACTCATGTTTATCTGCTGAAACAGACATTTTGTAATATGAAATAATGGGAACAGCTCATTAGATCATCAAAAAATGTCAGTGTTTGTCTTTCCTTGTCAGCAACATCGGCATGTTGTTAAATCGTAAAACATTTGGACTCCTGAAGTGAACTTTCCAGCCGCTCAGCATTGCGACTCTCTTATTAAAGATCTGGAGGGATGCACGCTGATGTTGAGTTCACTGACAGCCTCTTTTCTCTGGCTCCCCCTGCAGATTACCTCCAGGCAGTGCAGGCCAGCTCTGTGCTCGCATGCATATTCTCCATTATTGGAATTTTTGTATTTGCGGCTCAGCTCTTCACCCTTCCCAAAGGAAAGAGGTTCACCATCTCCGGCATCTTCCAGTTCCTGGCCTGTGAGTGTGTCTCTTACTCTCTCTCTCTGAACTCATTCTGTAGCTTTGCGTCTTCACAAATAACATTTTCTTCCTCCTCTTTCTCAGGCCTGTGCATCATGATTGCAGCCTCCATCTACACAGACCGCTTCCACATCAATGAGGCAGGTGAATACGGTCACTGCTTCATCCTGGCGTGGATCGCCTTCGCTCTCACGTTCATCTCCTCCATCATTTACTTCGTGCTACGCAAGAAGACTTCAGAGAGTAACTAGATCTGCTCTTTCAGCGGAAGTTTTTGTTACAAATGGGTTTGTTTTTTGTGCGTTTTTCAGACATCAGATTTGAGCTGCTAGTGTAAATTCATCTACAGACGCAGCAGGCCTGTTGGTCCTCTCAAATACATCCAGCGTTTTACTGAGTCTGCTTTCAAACACTCAGAGGTTCAGACTTTGTAGAGACTTTATTTCTGAAGTAAAAAGGAATCTCAGTCAATCACAGATGTATTTAAGTGGATTTTCAACCCACAGTTGGGCTGGATCACTTCAGGGCTTCTCAGGAGTAAGAATATTTTCATCAAAAAGCCTGAATGTTTATGAGATGCTATGATAAATTAAGATGGAAATACTTTACAATGAGGGTAAAAAAAAATCAAGTGCTTTGTTAATGCGAGTCATGATGATTAAACATGAATGAATCGTGAATTCCTTTTGTCCACCATTGACAAACGGCACATCCGTAAGCCGAACTCAACTTTATTTACACAGCTCTTCAAACACAAAGTGCCTTACAGAGCAAAAGCAAGAACTAAAAGCAAGCAGGTGTGCAAGTTATAGAAAATATAAACCATTAAAAGCTCAACACTTATAAAAGATATTTGCAAATAGCAGGTAAATACTGATATAAAGAGGAATAAAGTAAACAAAAGACAGAATGTGTGATTAGTTGACACGATGGATCATCAGTTGTGAGATTTCTGAGGAGAAATGTGTTGCACACAGTTTAGTCCAGCTCATTTGTAAATGGACATTTCTTAACTCACGATCTATCGAATGTGAACTAATCACATGAAGTGACAGAGATGTGATCATTTTGTTAATAGTGAGCAGAAACCTGCATGGTACCTCATTATGGCTCATGCATTATTAAAGCATCATTTAGGTAAATGATTAATAACCCTTATTATAAACGGTTTCCATTAATAATGATTAATATTCCTGGCTTGATACAGAAGCAGGATGAAGAGTTTAATCTATGGTTCTTTTTTTTTCTTTTTAATGTACATTTACATATAGAGTGTTACAGTTTTTTTTTTTTTTTAAATGGGTGATTTAAAAAAAAAAAAGTTATTGTTGTTGCTATTTTATTGTTAGTTCATCAATTTCTATTTCACAGCCCAGAAAGAGCTGTTGTCTTATTTCATGTGGTGAAATTACAACATATTGTTATTGTTAAGTCTCTAAAAAAATGTGTTCATGAGATTCTTTTTGTTAAATGTAACGAAGATGTGTATGGTAGTTATTCGTGAAAAGACACCAAACCAAAGCTAAATCCAACTCCACATTGTTAGGCCTGATCAAGTTTTTAATATCCATCATTCTTTAGGAAATGCAGCAGAAGTTTCAGGGATGTGATGACTTTCACATTTCTAGCAAATGTCACAGTCCAGCCAGTCTGGTGACTCAACACACCAAAACAGCCTTTTTGTTTGTTTTTAAAGCTCTGTGTCTACACGGTGCGACAGAAAGGCAACTGGTTTAAATCTTGAAGCATGAGATGTAATATGTAAATACGCTTTGTTTCCCATAATGCTCTGTATGTCTAATGCTGTTTTATTTTTGTTACCATAATGTGTCTTGAATGACAATTTTGAGGATTTTTACAAATATTAAAACTTAATTTCCATCCTGTTGTTGAAGTTTTGATCCTTCCTCACATGACTTCTACCCTCTCACGTATATGTTCTTTTATTATAAAAGACAAGATTATGATCATGTCTGACTATTGTTGCTGTATTAAGTGAGTAACTGGACTGCTGATATAATAGACTAAAAACATACATCATTAAATCAAACTGATGGTTCATAGTGGACTGTATTCCTCTTCTTGATCATAGCAACTCTCCTTGTGTCCCGGCAACGCCATGTGGATGGAGATGGAGGGAGTGTGCGAGGGAGACGGGGAGGGAAGGGACAGGCGATGGAAAGGGGATGCGGGCGCAGGGTGGGATGGAGGAGAAGGGAAGGAGTCGGAGTGCGTGAGAGGAAGAGACAGGGAGTGTGTGAGCTTCGGAGGCGGGGAAGGTGACTTTCCTGAGGGGGGCTCGTAGTAGGGAGACAAGTGGGAGATGAGTGCGGCGGACAAGGGTGGGACATGGGTGATGGCTGGGTTGGGAGGGGTGTAATAAGGAGCTGGAGGCAGGAGTCCCACAAAGTTAAAGCTGCAGGGGTTGAGCCCGGAGGAGCGCCTGGGTCCCACCATCAGGACCTTTTTGGTGTAGTTGTTCAGGGTGGAGACGCCGGCCGCCATGCAGACGGTGAAGGCGACCCAGGCCACGCTGATGGAGACGAGGCAGAGGGGAGGAGAAACAAAATGAACATGCTTACACAGGTGTGGATAAAAATTTCATTTATTCCGCTGATTACTCAAACAATGATGTTAGAAACCAACAACCAAGCCAGAAATCTGGGAGTTGGCATGGACACAAAATGCGCTATACATATAAACCTGCCTCGCCTTGCCATGACTTAAAGCAGGGATGTCTGATTCTGGTCCTTCAGAGGTAATGTCCTGCAGGTTTTAGATGTTTTCTGCATCCATAACACATCCGTTATAACATCCATAACACACCTGACTCAGATTAATGGGTCATTGACAGGCTCAGGCAGAACAGGACAACAAGATCCATTTAGTCTAAATCAGATGTGTTGGAGCAGGAAACATCTAAAACCTGCAGGACGGCGGCCCTGACTTAAAGGTCTCTAACTTAAGGAAAAGGGAACAGCTTGAAAAGCTGTAAGACCATGATTTTATTTATTTTTTTTCTATTTATTTATTGACTTTTGGATGGATCTTGTCCATCTGTAATTTTTTGCTTAAATCTTTTGACCATGAATAAAAGCGCCACCATCAGACTGATACAGATCATTTTGTAGTGAAGCATTTGCACATCTAATAGTTCTGGTATGATCCTGTGATTTTGTGTGGAGGCTTATCATTCTCATATTTTCTCTCACATAACTTCAACATACACACAGAGACACTGAGGTCTCATTTCTATAGCTACAGTTTTCAGAAAGGTACCCTGAAAAGTACAGACATGATCCTTATGGTAATAACTGGGAACTTAATTAACTTTTTAAGATATAAAATATTCATTGACAGCAATGGGTTCTGTTGCTTTTGTTAGTGTATTGAAAAAAAATTGACAAAAGCTATAAGAGACCAATAGGCTGGGACTATCGCTACGAGAATCCTGACACATTACATAGTCCTCCTATTGACTCAATTCAGCTTTATTTGTATAGTGCCAGTTTACGACAATGTCATCTCAAGGCACTTCACAGACAATCAGTTTGAGTTAATCTGTTGTCATCAGTTAGTGTTCATACAAGCCAATTCATGATAAATAGCCTAGCTAAGGAAACCAACAGATTGCATGGAATCTTGACTTTGCTCCAACCCCCATCCTGAGCAGCTAGAGGCGACGGTGGGAAGGAAAAAGTTTTTGATAACTTCAAAGAACAAATAAACAGATTAAATCTAAATCTTAATTATTTTTATCCTCTATTAAACAAGACAGCAGAACATATTTCATTTATTGTATTATGAGTTTGTTCATTTTAATCAGAGCAGCAAAGTTTAATATTTCTCCTTGCCATCATAGTCGCTCCACATTTCATTTATTTATTCATTTATTTTTAAAGCCTTTTGACATTTTGACTGAAGATCTGTTCCGGTATTCTTTATCTTACTTCACATTCATTTTTTTTTTTTTACCTTTATTGGCATGGACCGCACAATGATATGGTGTTTTTCCTACATCTCCCCAGCAACAAAGTTCCCAGTTTAAAGCTTATCCAGTCTAAACTGGCTCTATAAATGCCCAGAAAGGAGGCTCAGTGCTTCCTTTAGTATCTCCCTCAGCTTTGTAGAAGAAAATAAGCTAACTCTGCCCCACAATTACTTGTAACTGTGTCAAAGAGTGATTATTGTCAAATAGCTTCACTAACTGATCCATGTAAATATGAGAAGATGAGGTTGAGGGTGAGCAGTCAGTCCCAATGTGTTTCCTTTTTGTGTGTGTTTGTGTAGAACCTCTGTGAAACATGTTGACGTGAAAATCTCAGGCAAAGTATTCAACAAACCTTCAGTGGAATATTTTTTGAGCATCTGTACATTTAGTGCTGCAGACCTGCATCATGTCAGGTGATCACTGAATGACCAAAAGTAGAGAGAGGAAGGTGCAAAAATGTCCCAAATTTCAAAGTACAGGTACAACTGGAGAAAGAGGAGCATTCCTGCACCTTGATTTCTCAGTATATAGCTAACAAATAGTAAGAGCAAGCAGTGAGGTTTCCATCAGGGCAGAGCACCACCTTCATGATGTGAGGGAAACATTATGAGGGTTTGAAGAGGTGCAAAATTAGTTGACCAAGGCCCAGAACTGAGAACAGAGAACCCAGCTACCAAAAAGAAAAAAGAAAAGAAAAATTCATCTCTTCTTAAGACTTGCAGGCTGTAAATAGTGTGCAAGAAGCAGAGCAAAATTTGATTTCTGAGCTTTATTTCCAGCATCACTGTGCTGCTGAGTAGAGTCAAATTGGGAAGCGTCTGCACATCATTAACAGTCTCTGGGCCCCTTGCTTGATGTTTCCAGCTCATACCAGCTCACTGTCATTTCAGCTGCAACATAATGCACGCTTTAACCCTGAATCATGTTTAATACATACAGTTTCTGAGACCTATTGCATGAATTTATGGAAAAAACTTGGCCCAGAACCCTGTTGTACACAATCTGATACTTGTCTGTCCCCTGGTGGATAAAATAATAATAATAATACAGTATTGCTCTACAAAAATTTGGACATCACACGGTTATAAACGGTAAACATACAAAAATTATCTTTGTAAATTTTTCTTTTTCACATTTTGTTAAGGGCCAAATAAAGACTTCAGATTAAAAGATTTGACTATTCTGCCAATTTTTTCTTGGGTCGGGCTTTAAAGGGTTAATACTGAACTAACATCAGTTAGTAGGTTTTTATTCATTCACAGCTGAAACCCTGGCAAGAATGTTTAGAGCCCATTCTTCACCAAGGTCGATGCTCAAATCCTCGATTTAATGGGTTTATTCTTCCATGTTCAACCTCCACCGGGGCTTCAAAGCTCCACTTTAGTGTTATTACTCATACAAGTACACAAACAACCAAACCTTTTCAGACTTTTAAAGCTCATTTTTCGTGGTTCTGAGCAGCTTTACACTGTATGAAACATGATTGTTCTAATGAACTCACTAGAAAGCCCAGGAGTAGCCGTAGCTGTGAGGTTTAAAGTCGTCTGGTCCCATTGAGGCTATGGTCTGAAACACCTGCATGAACATCATGTGGCCCACCATCCCGAGCAGACCTGAGAAAAACATTTAGAGTAAATCTGTAACCATGCTGGTTGTTGGACAGAAAAATCATTCTCCTACACAAAAGCGGTTGTACCTCCCAGGACGGTGAAGATGGCTGCAAAAGCGTTGAGCAGCTGGCCGAAGCGCAGCGTAGAGGGGAACCAGGCCCTGAGGCACAGCTGCAGCGACAGCAGCAAGCAGCTGATAAACAGCAGACCGATATACATGAGCTCCATCGTCAATGACAGCCACATCATTCCTGCAGATGGAGGAGAAGATGTGACGACAAAATAGATCTTAAACTATCAGAAAAACAAAGAGGAAAAAGGAAGATGAGGGAAATGTACCTTTTTCTGACGAGGGAGTCAAAGTATAGAAGCCTCGACACCTCTCCTCTAAATACAGAGAGAAAAATTTAAAGGACAAACTCAGAAAATAAACAAAGAACAGGAAATGTGTTGGGGGTTTTTTCTCAGAATAGTTTTTACTTTCTTAAGAACAACTGAGACTAATTATTTTGTGGCTAGACTGAGGTAACAGTTTGCACAAAATGCTTTCACTGCCAGAATCTAACTTGATGGGAGATTAGAGGATTTGGTTGGCATTAGTCTGGGAGGATGGCAGCTGAAGGAAAAAAAATACGAGTTGCAACACGACATGAGATTCTGCTCTTAATTTTCATTCTGGAAATTCTTCCTTTGTTTTAAATTGTACTTTTTCAAATGGAAACGGACTGCGTTATTTTTATTCATTTATTTAATTCTAGAAGAAAATGTGTGTAGTTACGCATAAAGACACACAAAAAGAGAAAAACAGAATCATCCGGTTTCAGTGGTCTGTTAAGCTTCTTTGTGGCTTGATTACCAAATTGTTTTCATGAAAGCTCCAATAATCCGTATATGGCTCTTAACTAACGGAAGGCTGAGACTCAGCAAAACAGATGCCGAGCGTAAGAAAACATTTCATCCCTTTGGCCCTTGCATGAGGAGCATTTAAAGAAATATCCTGCATCCAGTTCTGTGTATATACGCTCCAGGAGCTGTCGTTGTCCTGCGGCATTATGACGCTTGGATAGTTTTTCTGGCTAGAAGCATTTATGTTACGGCTGCATCGCACATATCAACACATTGGCTGTTTTGAACATGGGACATGGCTGATTCAGCAAAGAAATACAAGAAGAGATCATAGGAGGAAGTGAGGAAAAGAAAGAGAAAAAGTAGGAAATCAAGAGATAAAAGACAAGAGTCGACATCAGACTGACTTTTACTGGCTTTAGTGATCTCAGAGAAGAGACAGGATGCAAGAAGGATGGAGTCAGCTTTTGTTAGGGGGCATCAAAGCTTGAAAAACTGACAAAGTTCAATAGTGTTGCCTTAAATCCCGGCAACAGTGACCATGAGATCTTATTTTAGTGATTGTCGACATTAAAGGTTACACACAAACCAACCTATTGTTGTGTCATATTTGTGTCTCATACAAATGACGTCACTGGACTTTCAGGCCGCCTTGCTTTAACGACTCCATCTTACATTCAGGTGGTTCTCAATTATCATGAAAAATGACCTAAACTGAGTTGAGTTAGTTTGAGCCAAGTACGTACTGGTGGAAAAGAGGCTATAAAGTATAAAACTATTAGTGCAAATTAAGTTTTATGAATACTAAACTTTATGAATACACCTTTTCTTTTCTAAACTAACTTTATTTTACAATTTAAACATCCAAAAGATGAAAATCATCACCAGCACTGGTTGTTTGTGTTACTAGGATGAATATTAAAATCAATTTTCCTCTCCTTTTAGCTCTGATTAGGTCTCCACCAACTCTTCTCAATAATATTAATCTCTTTAACTGCTGAATGATCCACCAGCTAACCAACGGTTTGAATTTGAGTTTATTTGTAAGCAGCAATTTTCAACAATATTCACTATGTAGCCAAGTTAAATGTAAAAGGACATCAGTGAGTCAGTATAAAAATAATCAAAGCAAAAGGAATTGGGAACAAATAAAAAAAATATTGCAAAATTAAGAATTTAAAAATAATAATAATGAATTTATCATCACACTTTCACATTTTTACTCCACAATATTTGAATGTTTGCATATTAATCCAAGCCCATTACTCCTCTGCTGTGTCAGAGCATGAATCATAAACGCTGCTTTAGCCAATACTATTTGATTGGAGCTCACAATATCGTTCACATCCAGCTTTTACAATCGGTGGCAAATCCGCCGTGAATGAGTTGGTGAAAACCCAGCCGATGTTTGCGAATCCTGTTAACCTTTCTCTCTCTGGCTTTTAATCCATAATTGAGTCCTGCTGTTAAAGTCTAATCTGCACGGGCAGAACACACACTGATGATAATCCTCTTTGGGCCGAGTACGTAACCAGACGTGCAAGCGAACACACCGGGGAACTCGGTTCATCTGTCACCTTCCTGTGGCCTATTTTGTATGATGTTACAGTTATGATGTGTGTTTTATGACACTCGAAGCCCAATGAGGGCATTTAATGAAGACCATTTTAATTAAATCCCCCCACAGTGACACTGATTGGTAATATAAGCATCATGTGTCTCTATTATCTTTAGACTTATTTGTACAAATCCTAAAATCCAGCATTTACTCGTTTATTCATTTTCTCAACCTGCTGAATCCCTCTGAAGGTCACCACTGACAGGGCTGGGCTTTTTTTTGTGAGAAACTGAGCAACTTTGCCCTTTGAACCCTGGTTGGGATCAGTGAGAAGTTCTCATTTCAGCTGACTGCAAAGTGATTTAGCTCTCTCACCCCATTCATCTGCATAAATGTTCTCCTCGCAGACGAAAAACAGCCCTGTGTGGAAGGTGGGGAAGACGAAACGGTCGTCCCCGGTCTCCCAGAAGAACTGGATGTTGGTGGAGTTGGACATGCCCGGAACGGGGATGCAGCTGCTCTGCTTGGTGGCCGAACAAAGCGGCTTGGGTACCTTCTGTTGCCCCACGCACCAGAAGGAGGACACCAGGGCCACGGCGCTCAGGAGGAGAGACACGACCGTCTGGAAGAAGGACATGGAAGGGGAACGCATCCTCTGCAGGAACGCCATCATGCAAGGGTCGAATGAGGACTTGGGCTGATGTGGGGAGGAATACAGGATGGAGATGCAAATGTTTAATAGCAATGGGAGATGTTGGCTACTTCATTTAAATAAAAAAGGGTAAGTTAGAGAATGTCAAGTTATTTACGTACCACTAAAGATACCACCAGCTTGTTATTAGTTTCCAAGGAGAAGCAGCTTTGCCCATATGCCTCAGATTATTAGTGAGGTGTTTGAAAGAGAATATGAAGGAGAGACGGCAGCTTTACATCGCTAATCACATTTAAAGACAAAAATTCACACTCTGCTGGTAATTGGTGGCAAGACAGACGGGTAAATTAGAGGAGAATAAGTGAAGACTGCTGTCACCGTGGAACCTCTCCAGGAGACAGATGCAATAAATCAAAGCACTTTATGTCAAGCAGTAAATTAGGTTTGAACAATAGAGAGAAAAAAAGATGAATACTTACTTATTTCAGTCTCTATTTGGAGGAAAGTCTGCGAACGTTCCTGTCTGCTCTCTTCATCAGATAGTGAGAGTGATGGGGAGTTTTTTGGCCGTCACACTGACCTCTGCGGGCCGTGTGACCGTCACTCTTTACGATCCAGTCCACACAACACTGTGAACATACCACCCTCACAGACACACACACATTCACTGGCACACATCCTTATCTTTAATCCAACCTTATAAATCCAAAACAGACAGCTCTGTTCCATCTGTTTTCATTTTCATTCCTAGACTTATTTTGATCTGTTTCATTCAGCCTCCCCCAACCGTTTCTATCAGCCCCCTTCCTCCAAAGATGTCCAGCCTGTAAAAGCGTGTAGAGCTCTGTTTTCATGTGACCTTGACAACTCCACATACACACACACACTAACAAATACATGCACAATATTCCTTTGCTGTGTCACATTTGGGTGACTGAGGGAGGAATCTGCCACAATGAAATACTTAAATACAGCATTAAGTAACTGAGTCTTTCATTAATAACAAGCATCACCTCTTCCACTTTTCAAATGCAGACTCAAAACTTACCCGTTCAAAATTGCCTCCTCCATTTGTTTATCTTTGATTTTCTTTTCTCTTATCTCGTGCTTCTGCATTCAAATTTTGCTGTTTTTATTGTAGTGTCCTTGTGTGTTTTGAAAGGTGCTTTTAAATAAAATGTATTATTATGATTATTATGAAAATAGTAAATAACACAGTAAATAAAGAAATAAATTGATCAATAGCTGCCAAATGTGTCATTGATTAAATAATATGCCTGAAATAAATACCAAGTGGCATGATGAAATACATAAATACAGCATTAAATAATCAACTAAATGTGTCATTGGTTCATTAAAATTGGTATACATTGCCTAAACTATTACATATATCATTAAAACAATTTCATTTTATGTAAAAGAAAAAAATAATTTTTTTATATCATGGTCCCTATGCTGTATGGAGGGAGAAAAGTGTCACAGTTAGAATAATTTATTATGATATAAATAAATTCTCCCTAGGAGTGTGCTTGTGTGTGTGTGCGTGTGAATGGTTGTCTGTCTCTCTGTGTTGGCCCTGTGATGGACTGGCGACCTGTCCAGGGTGTACCCTGCCTCTCG